>NW_023590662.1:0-308058 GCF_014843425.1 Jatropha curcas
ACCAAAAGCCATTCGCCTTTTTCAACAATCAATACAATAACCTGGGCGACCAAATTTCGATGAAATTGTAAAACAAAACAAAAACTAAAAATTAGAATGTTTAGAAATGAAGAAGGACCCAGCCGAGTCGATGCTCTACCGCTCCTAGTTCCTGAAGAAAAAGCGCTATGCTTGCTGATTATGGATTGTCAGTGCGGAGTCTCGATTGCAGAATCTAAAAAATTGCAGGTGTATATAGTGGAAGATGGACATAAGGAGAGAGAAGGGTAATCACAAACCTGGTTGCTTCGGTTTGTCCGAACCTGAGATGTTGGTGACTTGGACTTGATATTTTCCCTTGTTTTTTCTATAACCGGGTAAAAGGCCGGTTATGTTTTTCCCAGCGACCGTAATGGACACGTGTAATTAAAGAACGTTCGAGTACTGGATACATGGATTAAGAATAGTGGAACACAATCGCGGTTTCTAGAGGGAGTGGCGCTATCCGACGGGCTAGGTTCGGATGGTGGTGAGTCATATTTTTAGTCTTTTGATGGGTTTAATACCTCCTCAAGGTTTACTCGGGCAAAAGTAATATATCGCACACTAGAAAAATAAAAACGATGTCGTAGAAGGAGAAAACATTGTTGGTGTCCGGCGCCGTATGGCTCTGATTCAGTATAGTTTTGTACGTTCTGATTGAAGAGAAGAGCATATTTTTAATTTTAGGCGATAAATGGAACGCATTTGGTAAAGCGGCCCGAACGACACGACGTAATAAATTTTGGGTCGGTTGGCACTCAGCAACGACTACTGGTCAATAGGGACATATTTTTTTTTCCGCCAGGCTATATGCTTACGCTGCAATGAATCGTTTCTACCTTGAAGATTTCACTTTCGAAATTTCAGCTTTGAATACGGATATATCCGTCTTTTATACTAGTGTATGCTGCGATGATTGCAAAAATACAGCCATTTAGAGAAAATAAGGCTACAGATTTTCATTACATTTTAGTTTTCACAAGACAATCGATAGAAAAAACATAAAATAGTCGGCATAATCATATTACTAAGCACTATAGGCTCTTCTCGTTGGCCAAACCAATATTCAGGGGACTGTATAACATCTGCCATTTAAGATAAAAAAAAGTTAGATTTTGATCCATCAT
This sequence comes from Jatropha curcas, assembly GCF_014843425.1. The sequence continues at coordinate 1,149 of NW_023590662.1, forward strand.
TTATATGTAAAGTAATGGAGAAGAAAGAGTAATAGTGAGTATGACCTTCCCACATTTCATGCCATGAGGGAAGTGGTTTGCCGCAGAAATCAGCAACTCCGTGAACGACCTTATCCATTGTCAAGGGTCTTCAAATCTCCTTGGAAGATATAGCTTGCATTGGCATGGAATTCAACTGGGACTTGGATTCACCATTGCAAACCTGGAGATGGATCCCTTCTTTGGACAAACCTTTTGAACGTACATTGCACAGTTCTTGTTTGAGACACTTGAAGGTCAACCTTGCATGCTTGGTCCATAAGACTACAACTGTCATTGCAAAATCAGAAATGGCAAGAATCATCTCGTTCATCAACTTCATATTCACGAATGGCGCATCTGGGTAGTTTAATTATAGTTTCTGATGACTTGCATAGTTAATTAACGGTAACTGGGTCTATTAATATAGTAGAGGAGAACTTTTGATCTAGAATGAGATTTACCTTCTTGGAAATGATTTGCATGTGAACAAAACGACTTCCATCTTCTTCTTTTATTTTGTCTGTTTACTTACGTTTGTTTGAAAACGTATTACATTGAGAGACAGCTAGGGAAGCACACGTGAACTTGCTGTCTTACTTTTTGGCAGCATTAATCGCATGCATGTCCTAAGGGCTTCGTTTCGTCAAATGTTATATTTTCAAAAGGAAATTATTTATTAGGCGAAGTGAATTTGATATGGTTGGTACAATTGCCTAAGAAGAAATTACAAAAGGCATACTGTTTGTGGATTTAAATTTTAGGAAGTAGGACAATCGTAATTTCATTCGAATTAAAAATGTACGAGGTTTTAAATGGCCCCTCAAAATTACAGAACCGGGCCCAGATGAAGGCCCGGTCCATTTCGAGAGAGCATTTCAAACTGCAACCTGACATCGAACAAAACCTGGCGCATTCATTACTTTCTCCCCAAAACTCGAATCTTACCCATTTCTTGATAAGTCTAAACCCAAGCAGATTTCAATCCGCCCAGGACTGCAGAATCAGAAACGAGTAATATGCCCCGGGGAAAACGAAAGAACATGGCGTCCTACATGCTGCCAAAAGAGGCAAGAGTTGGCACAGAAGGCCCAAAGGGTATCAGAGGAACATTGACCATCGACTCTATCTAAGCTTTACAACAGTGTGTGTACCTCAAAGGACTCCAATCCCAAAACACTTAAAATTATCTCTCAGATCAAGGTTATGTTTATGGTCTCTCTTTTTTTGTTTTTTTTTTTTTTTTTCAGACATTTGCAATTTCTTGGGTAAAGTATCAGAACTTTAGATATTTCAGGTTGTATTTAAGTGGAGGAATGGGTGGGGTATTCTATTTTTGAAATGCATCGTCAAATCGTGACCTCTATTCCATATCATGAATGTGCGTATTATACTTGCTGCCACAGTGGATTATAGCATTTCTTTCTGAAAACAAGATGGGATCTTTCTGTGTTTACTTGATCTTTCGTTCTGCTTTCTTGCAAGTGGGTGGTTATTACCCCGGGAAAGTAAGGGTTCTTGATAACATTTTTGGCAATGAATCTTTGCGAGGAGGATAGAAAATTTCGTAAATAAGAACGCTAGTTGTATGATTTATTAACTATAATCAGTTCCTTTGTGTTTTAATAACTGTTCTGTATACGTTCTAGAGTTCCTAGATTACATTTAATTCCTAGCAATATCATACCTGGCTGGAAAGAGTGTGTTTAATATGACAACGTGCGGGGATGGGCTGGATGTGTGCTAGAGGGAAGGAATATGGTTCGAGAATATCACATGTAAAGTTATTTGTCAATCTTAAAAGGAATATACATATGATTATTTGTATATCACGTAAACAAATTTTCCAAATAGTTTTAGTTTCATTTTGTGACCCCAACATTTAGTGGTTATTTCTGTTTTTTTCTTTTGCCTCCTTAGATTATCTTATTCCTAGAAAAATTCTGGTTCTATCCATGGGAACAGGGGGTGTGGGTAAAATGGAATTTGAAGCTAATGCAAAGGTTTTATCAACATAGTGGTATCAGGAATTTCGAACCAGAAGATTTTGACCAAAAAGGGTATGTATTATCAATCATTGGAGTTTCCTTGGTTTATTGTATTGATTTTACCATAACATTTTGATTTCCTGATATACCATTTTTGTTGTTTAGCTGAAGAGAACCAAAGGAGCAAAACGTATATGTGCACACAAAAGAATTCTGTCGGCATATGCGATTAACTGATTACCCTTTACAGGATAGTACAGCATCTCTTTTACTATGAGGATTTTTATAGTTTTCTTTTTTTTCCTTTTAATGTTTCTAAAGAATGAGTTGAAATATATCCTTGCAAATTTAGGGGGACTTCAATGGCAATGAATTTGCGTTAAAACAGGGCTTATTGATGCAAGCTGAAGCAAGTGGCAATCTCGGGCTCCTATTGTGTATGTTTAATAGTATCTTGAAAACACCCTCATTGATGTTTTGAATCTCATTTGGAATTAGATGATGGCTTCCTGAACTGGGGTTTTGTACATTCCTAGGCCGAAATGAAAAGGGAAACCTGGACCAATTTGGGAGTTTCTCCTTAGGGCACTGGGTTATAGTGGGTGGAGTATGCATGAAGACATTGAATAACCAAAGGATTAGTTGTATAAATCGAATGTTGCCCAGGCAAAGTCACGCTTCTTTGCACATTTCCACAATAATCTCTTTTATTCTATTTGGTTTTCTTTCCTTTGGTTTAGCCTTTTCCCTCCTAGGCAATTCATGGGGTGTTCAAATTGAAATTCATTGAGGATGCTTAATGATTTATTGTCAAAATTTGCCTTGGTTGTTTTAAGGCGCAAAGCATGAATTGTCATGAGAGAAGTTCCTTTTTCTAATCTTTAAAATAGACATGTGTACTCCAAACATAGTCAAGCACTAAAAGCTTGTGGCTTTTTTGTTTGATATACTTTCTTCAAGATTGTGCTTTCATAATTTATCTCTTATGTTAATGATCACAACGTAATTTTAATTGTGTCGTTGAATTGTTGGCACTGCTGATTTGTTGTGCCTTCATATGTAAAAGGAACTTTCTATAATACTTTTCTGGACAAATACAAAAAGCAGCCTTTTGGCAATTTCATTATACATTATTATCCATGTTTTTGAGTTCCATAAGCTAAATTGGTCACTTCATATTTTTGTGCTTCGAATTCTTCCTTTGGAAAATAAATTGCATCCCTATTAGGAAACATACACTTAATTACTTTGTTATTTGTTGCTTTAGCACGTAGCACACATGCTCTCTTGGCTTCTAGTCCTTCTTAGCTTCTTCCCTCAAGCTATATTGCAGGGACTATCTAAGATTGTTTATTGATTTTTTCATCATATAAATGAAGTGGAGTGTGCTATTATTTAGGTATATTTGCTGACTGAGGAGGCCAGGAGCAGCTCGTGATGTCTCTATGGATCTTGTTTTGTGGATCCTAAAGAGTGTTCATACTATGGGAGGATTCTTTCTGCTACAGATATGAACAATGAGTTTCAAGAAAGGGATTCTGAATGCTGCTCGGCTGATTTCAACTAGACCCAGTAAACATCTTGTGAATACTGGTTTAAGCAGGTCAGACAAAACAACGAATTTGATGCTTCCTCTTGAATCTCTTGGAAAGGGATCTGACATATCTTGGAATATATAATTTTTCTTTTTTTGTTTCCTAGTCTACGGGTGGAGGGTGTAATTGATTGATAGTATGAAGTCCATACCTCTCTTTTATCCTTGAACTTTTGGGAAGTAATTGTTATATATTTTTCTTCAATGCAAGTCTCTCTTACTATGAATATCATTGCTTCTTAATACTACAAGGGTGTACTTTAGTAGAAGATTCTTGCCTTTTGATATTCTTTCTTATGCATAGGCAATGCTTTTTATTTATTTTTGGGTGCTATTATATTTCTAAGTTCTGCTCTTGACTCTTTCTTGGACTTAATGTTCTGTTTAGTTATGCGGCTGGGATACTTAAGGAAACAAGTTTCTTAATGCTTTTATGCTAAGTTTCACGAAACTTCCCAAAACAAGGAGAAGATTTATCCACTCTGGCCCGGCAGCCCTTGTGTCGTCTTCGAGAAGATCAAGCTATATGGTCATCCTTTTCAGATTCCTCAAAATTAAGAAAGGATTGTCAAGCGACATCACATCTTATGCATTTAAAATGGTAGGGAAACCTGACCTTTTTACATCGGATCATTAATCCTCAATTCATTGGTCATCCCTTTGGAAATTTTCCTTAACCTTTTCTGACTTGTTCACTCTCAAGTAGATGTTGACATGACAGCAGTGTTCGTAAGATTTGACTTGTGGTGGTGGAACAATTCCAAAATCTTTCTATTCTGTCCTGCTCCACAACTGATGCACTTTACCTCATGAATGAGCTTGCTTCCTCTCCGTATGTATGGCATTTGTATTGAATACTTATTCATTAAGTACATACATTTTGTTCTTCATTTAGAAAAGTTACTGCTTGTTAATTACATTTGGTTATTTATTAATTTATATATATATTAAGTTACTTTTCCTGTCATCCTGTAGGGTTATCCCTGTGAAAAAAGACAACGTTTGGATGGCAGACTGGAAGCCAAACTGAAGTTTAAGTAAGCCACCACTTGGAGGCTTAGGCGAAACAAAGATTTGAGGATATGTATGAAGATGATCCAATGATTTTTGCGATTGCAAGAGAAGAAACAATTTGCCGTTCGGGGGTTGGTATCTTGGAAAACTTGCTTAGCTTGGGCATATCTTTTTTACGCCTAGCATTGGATTTCAAATCATCAATTTTTCCCGAAAAACATATCAAGGGTGTAGATATCTACTTTTTTTCTTTTTGTAGGCAACAATGGCTCTTGCCACAACTTTTAGGTTAAGATGACACAGAATGGTATTGTTTTACCTGCCTGTTTCGCTTTGAATAAACTATTGACTCTCTGCTTTTTTGTTCTGCATTTGGAATTTCTTTTAGGCTATTTTTAGTGACTAATCTATGGTTACTCTGTAATTACATTGCTGTTAAACTTTGGGTTCATTGACTTATCATTTCATGTTTTTATGGTTTACCAGGTCAAATATGTAAACTTATTGAGAACATTGCAAAGACATTAAAATAAAATAGTGGTAGCTTGTTTGATCTTTTACACTTCTTTTCCCCTTTGGAAGCTTGGTTGAGAGCTTACCTATATTTATGTCCGAATCAGATTTTTGAATGGTTTTGGTTTTGAATGGGTTACTATGGAACTGCTGGGGGAAATGCAACCCAGTAATGGGTTCTAAAATTATTTGTTAATCGGTGTGGTTGAATGATTTTGTTGCTCTGTTGTGATTCAGTTCACTGAAACTTTCTTAAAAAATTTTGCAATTATTTTCAATTTCAGAATTTATGATAAAAAGGATTTAGCCTTTGTTGAACAGCATCGTATCACTTAGGTAGATGTCAAGCACCATGACTTTGGTAAATCACGAGTGATTTCACAAAATTAGAATCATGATCACTGCAGTTGCCATTTGCTTCAGAAATTTTTTCTCATTTTGTCCTTTATGCTTTGATTCTGACCATCAAATGTTATAAGGGATGCACAACTTGAAATTTTTAGCCTTTGTATTTCTGAATATCCTTTTTAATGAACTGAAGACTGGTCTACTTCTCTGTTGGAATTCTTTTCTGCTTTCTAATTTGTGTCTCTGCCAATTGGATCCCTTAGTTCTTTTGAAGTATAGGACTTCTCTTTCTGATCTTTGGTGCAGCTGCCTTTGTTTTCAGCAATGGAATGTTTATAATTATGATCAATATGGATCATGACTGACATGAAATTTACATGCTCATTCCTAGGTGAAGGGATTACGTGTTGGAGATGGGCATCTGGATAGCTCGCCAAGTATCGGGGCAGTGAATAATGGCTTGATTTTTAATTTGTTGAGAGGAAGAAAGTTGATGAACTTGCGCTACTTCCAATTAAGGGACCACCGGTATAAGATCAGAAACTGAGGCTTCTGGTTGCTTTTTTGCCACCTCCCTCTCATCTTAATTATCTCTGATAGCCATTTATAGCATATATATTATTCTTTACTTATGTTCTCATTTGCATTCTAGTAGTTCGATGCAAGTCATTATTTCCCTCATCTTTTGTTGTATGTCCATGATCAGTCAAGGCTCTATGAGTTTTTCTGTAAATCCATTTAGGGACTTTGAGTTTTCTTTTCAACATCTTGTCATTCACTTTTTTATTTGGCTACAAATACAATCTGTTGAAATGGCAAGAAAGTTCCCAGTATGGGTTTTGGTAGTGGTCCTGTTTGAGCCATGCTTAGGTTATTTGATTGACAATTGTTGATTATTGAACAATTGCAACTACACATTTTTGAGTTATAACGTTACCTTGAATGGGGCAATTTAAAGTTGCTTAGCTTAACTTGTTGATTTTGGGTTCATAATCATTTCATAATGACAATTTCAAGCACAAATTTTGCATCGTCGTTAGAGATGCGGGCTTAAGAAGCTGATATATCTTGTGGGAACGGTTTGAATCCAATTCCTCTGAAGCAGCTGAAAGCATCCAAAACAGGCGTAAGCTTTTTTTCCCTCTACAGTCACATCTTGATTTTGATATTTTGCGGCAGATGTTATGGTGTCATTTGACGTTTTAGGTTCCCGGTAATGATTAATTGTATTAAAATCAAACCACATTGTTCTTGAATGATAATATCAAGATAACCGCTTTTGAATTGGGTTACGGATGTTTTATACCAAAGATATGTTAATAACCCTATTGGCTGAACTATACCCTTGAAAAGGACATGCGTTTTACATTGATCTTTTGTTAAAGGGAAAAAAAAAAAGGTTTCTTTTATGCGATTATATGGAGCTGATATTTTGATAATTGGACTCCACCATCACATCTGTTGTGGGTTTTGCAATATGATCATGGATTAGGCTGTGATGTTGGTCCACGCGGAACAGTTGTTTAATACTAATTTTCCATATTTTTTTGATCCTTATGGATCACCTGACAATTAAAATTCCTTTGTTTCCCTCGGGGTTTTCTATCTAAAGCTTTCTTAGCCTTCAACATGTTACTTAACATTTGATTATTTAATTCATTATTATCTAGGACTGAAGTCGTCCAATGGAGTTAACCTTGTTGAACTTAATTTTTATATCTGAGTCTGGGACTGATTCTCTGCCTTATTTCTTCAATTGTTTTTCATTGCCATCTTTTTCTGACAGAAAATGTCTGGAACAATTAGTTGTGTATATAACAGATGGAATGCAACCCTTGCCTGTTGTGTGCTAACCAGTTTTCTACTTCAATTGTTTTATAATCCTGTGCAGTGTTACGACAGAGATTTCTAGGAGGATTTGGACGTTAGAGGAACGAATTTGTTGGTGATACACTACAAGAAAGTTATGGCTATCTCACTCAGTCCTAACTCCAGTTACTATCAGTCGGGAGCCCCCTGGAAAACTGAGTTCAAAAAAGCTGGTTGTCTGTCCCTCCTTTTAATTGAATTCATCCAAAGATTGCCAAGACCTGGGGAAAAATGACAGTCAGTGATCGTACTTTTGCCATTTCGCTCATGAGGGTGCGGACAATTTCTGTAGATCAGAGCGTTTTTACCTGGGTTCCATTCTGTTAACTTCTGTTTGAAGAATCTAATTCCATATTTATGGGTCATCTGCACCCCAAAACCATTTGGGCTTTGGTGCTCACTTGTTCATGATATACCTTCAAAATATTCTCATGGTAGGTGGCGGAGTGCATGGGTCATATTTTTGGATATCTTTTTGAGTTTAAAATTGATAGTACGCCTAATTGCTCGTAGGGTTAAGTTGATTTATTTTCTGTCTTGAAATTGTGATTGCAGGTCCCACAAGTACGAGGAATTGCCTGCTGTTTTTAGATCTGTATCCAACATTATTCTCTCTTTGCTGGTGCTAATTCTCTTGCTTGTGAGTTTTATTTACTTTCCGGAGACCTATAACTTTATTGGAACTGATGATGATCTAACCTGTTAGAATATTAGCTTGCGGAATTATAAAAATTAAGACGAAAACCCAAACCTTTATCTCTGGCCGTATTATGCTAAGTGGTTCTATTGGGGGGTTAGTGGTTTGCATGGAGATCTGTATCTGTTAATGATCTGAATTTGATTGTTTCTAATTTTAAAGATTTGCACGGTTTCATTTGATTATCTTTGTTCTTTTGTGCTGTGACTTGATTGGATTTTCTATACTGCCAATTTTTCTTCCGGTTGTTTTACTCACTAACATCAGTCATCTGACTTTGCAGGGATGGGATATTCAGAGGCCCAAGAGGAGATGCTTAGGAAAGCAGGTAACATTCTGTCAGTGCCTTGCTATGGAATATCTTCCACACCGCATTCCTGCATGGGAAATGCCAATTGACTCTCCTCTGACATGAAAGCAAATGCTATTTGCCTCATTCGTGTGACTGATTTCTTTTTTGCTCTCTCTCCCGCTCCATCGATAACAAACCGGACTTCTTCGGCCGTATCGCTCTATTTGCGACAGCGCAAACATGCCTACTAGCACCAGGTTGTGTATTTCCTTGGTTGCAAAGGTTTACGGTTTTGGGCCATCCTTTTTTATTTTTAAAAAAAAAAATTAGCACAGCATACAACGTAAACCAAAAAAAAAACTTAACTATTTATTCATTTGGCTTTGGGTTATAGTCATAGTCTTAGCGTTTGAATCTATGTATTTAGAAAATTTTTCAAAAAAAAAAAAAAAAAAAAAAAAAAAAAAAAAAAAAAAGGAAAAAAGGAAGGAACAACCTATCTATTTTGCTTCTTGATGATCCGGAAAGTGTCTTCAACTTGTCTTGTATTTGAATTCACTAACTGCAAATAAGGGAAATGGGTTAGACAAGCGCACACCAAATGAAAGTTTTGCATTAAGCTTCTTGAGATTTAACCTCTAATTTGAGCTCCTCCTTAGATGCAAAAACTCTTGCAAACCCAAATTCAGATATCCTTTTCAAACTCCATTCAGGAACCTGTCCACCATGGATGAAATTGGAGTAAGTTTCCTTAATAAAAAGATCAATAGATTTGTCCTGCATTTTAAAAGAGAATAATCAACTTACAATAGGAGAGAAATGATCCAAAGTAAAGCCAGCCATGCCAATTATAGCATGCACTGGTGCTTTGTAACTGTTGTGATCGTAAGTGTCAATCCCACTTGCATCTTTCTCAGGCATTGCCATGCATTTGTTTTTATAAACAGAACAGCTTCTCTCGTAATTGTGAACATGACCAAACAGCACCAGATCAACCTAAACACACGTACACTTACTAATATTAAACACTTGAACCATCCAGTTAATTCAATTCAGATGCAGTAGCTAGCTAACCTTATACTCCAGCAACAATGGCTCCACGTTAGCAACAAAGTTCCCATCCACACTTGACATATCAGATGAGTACATGGGTCTGTGCCTGCAGTTCATGGTCAAAGTTTGAGAGGTTGAAGTGTATATACAATTGAAAAAAAAAAAAAAAAAGAAAAAGAAATTGAAAAAAAAAAAAAAAAGCAGAAAAGCAAAATCTTCCTCAACCAATTGAAAAAAAAAAAAAAAGAGAAAAAGAAAAATCTCCTCAACTTACCCTCCGAAGACTAACCAAGGCGTTTTCTTTCGATCAACTGAAGCCATGTCCTTTCTCATCCATTGATACTGTTGACAATTGAAGTAGTATGTGATATGATCAGTTATTGCATAAAGCAGCAGCAGCAGCAGAGAAAATCAAAGTGGAAGAAAAAGTACCTGCTCAGATTTGGGAGTCCAATCATGCTCGGTTGAAATTACAGAGAAGTGAACACTTGCTTGTTCAATGGAGTACCACGGCTTATCCTTTGCTGGGGTTGGCATTGGAAAATAGGTTTCATAAGCAACTCCACATTCTCCACCTGAGTCTGGCGTTATGTAATTTGATCCTGTTTCTATGTAATCCCTGGATTGACAGGTTAATTTGGCCACAACATTAAACATTCTAGTGCATATAATGTATACATTAATGGGATAACAAGTAGACGACTTCGTGTAAGCCTATAATTACCTCTCATGGTTTCCTATTGCAGTCATGTATGAAACTTTAGAGGCCAATGGGGCTATAAGGTGAAGGAAAAAGTCCCACTCAACTAAGAATCCTGTTGCATAGCTTATATCTCCAATGTGGAAGATTGAGTCTACTTTCCCACTTTTTACCTCTTCAATCATAGCTTCAACCACAGACATGGATCCTGGCTGAATATAGTGTTCAACAGAAGCATCTCGAGGTGCTTTTCCCATATCTCCAAATGCAAGAAATCTAACTTCATTTGATCCTCCAACAGGTGGTGTCCGAAACTGTATTTGTTCACTCCACCCAACTGAATCACTGAATTCCAGAGATTTATTATAATCTCAGTTCACTGTCAATTAATAAATTTCTCTAAAAGCAAACAGCATCAAACATGACAGATACCTTCCATATCTGTAAGTGAAGATGCTTGAAGGGTTTAGTCCAGTCATTACTGCAGAATGAATGTAGCCAGGGTCATGCCACCCGAAATCCTTAGCCGGACTTGGAAAGACAGAACCTATATTACAAGATTATCAATCTCTACATATTTAAACCCGCAAAAATGAGAATGGAAAATGGGCAGGAATTAACTTACTGCACATATCTTTCGCGGAAAATGTTGTAACTTGGGATGGCACTGCTTTTCCATCTGCATATTGTACATGTTGAGGTTCTTTGCTGCCACTAACCCAAGTTACTCTCATCTGCACCAAAACTGAAGCTTTAAGTATAAAACGACATATATATTTGCTTCAACTTGTGAAGAAAGAAGAAAAAGAAAAAGGAAAAGAATGGTTACTGATGTTGCTGTAGAATCTGCGCTTGAAATATGTCCATATAATGGAGTGTTTGGATTGGCAAATTTCAAGGGAGAAGACTTGGCCAAAATGCAAGGAGTTTCAAATCCACCAGCAAAGAACACAAACTGGATATCGGTTCTGATATTGATCACATGAAACTTTATTGTACCACTGCAAGTTGTCACAGCACATTTCTTGTCATCGTAATTTTTGCATTCCTTTTTCTTGCATTTTAGATAGTTTGGATCATTGCTCACAAATTCTGCCTGCAAATTCAAGAACTCAGATTAAGCTTTTCTTTACTACAAGAATTTATTTAATTAATTGCAATATTTTTCCCTGATGAAATATATTATTGGAATAATATTTTTTTTTTTTATAAATATAACATTATAATTATTCTTTTTGATGAAAGATGAATGATTTAATTAGAGCAAGGACAAAAGGTCTCCATCCCTAATCAAATTATTGAATTGCGTAGAGGTTTTGTTTGTTGATGTCAACAGGCCATTTCCTAAATGCTTCTATTCCCATAATGCTTTTATTGCTTTACTTAGAATAATAGTGGGTCTATATTTTTTTAGTTAAATAGTGTGGAATGAATAGGCATTAAATGAAAAGTTGGCAACTTTAGGCATAAAAGAAGATGAGGATATTGAATTGCCATTTATTAGGAATAGGATAACTTGTGATGATACACAAAACAAAGAACATTAAAAAAAAAAAAATGCATACCTTAACAGGATAGTGGCAGAGTAGAGGGAGCTCACTAAGATCTCCAGTCTGTACATATTCAAATTTCTTCAGAGGACAGCTATTCACGCTGCACGTTCCACACACATATACATTATATGTATAGTTAATTATAATTATATAACAAAACATTTTTTTTTTTTTTTTTTTTTTTATATCATTATAGTATAGTTAATTAATAATTATAATACAAAACATTTTTTTTTTTTTTTTTTTTGGTTTCTACGTACTTCAGAGTTTGTAGACAGGTGAGATCATGGCACTCCAGTGATCACTTGAAGGATGGAAACTCCCAGTAACCAGCTTACGTGACAAATTCTTCCATTTGAGACATGAGTAAGCAGTTTAGCGGATGAAGTGACTTTGAGTTGGTGCAAAGGGGTTTCAGATGGACATGCGCAATCAAAGCTCTCTGTTGCAAGAGCTTCCTAAAAACTGTGATATTCCTGTCTGATTATGGTGGTGGTTTATGGAGTTAGACGGGATGTGTTGATTTTTTTTTTTTTTTTTTTTTTTGGTTTTACGTACTCAGAGTTAGAAGGTGAGATCATGGCAACCCAGTGATCACTTGAAGGATGGGAAACTCCAGTAACAGTTACAGTGACAAATTCTTCATTTGAGACATGAGTAGAGTTTAGCGATGAAGTGACTTTGATTTGTGCATAAGGGTTTTCAGATGGACATGCAATCAAAGCTCTTCTGTTCAAGACTCGAAAACTTGATATTCCTGTATGATTATGGTGTTGGATTATGGAGTTAACGATGGTTGAAGGCAAGGAATATGAAGAAGAAGGACAAGGAAATAACACGAACAAGAAGACTACTGACAAAATGAAGAAAAACTTAGGACGCAAGATATCCATCTTGTTTTCTTTTCTTTCTTTGTTTTGATAATTAGGACACACAAGAAACAAGAAACAAGAAACAAGAATCAAGAATGTATATATATATATATATATAGAGAGAGAGAGAGAGAGAGTGTCTTTGGATTCTCCTCTCCTCTATTTATGGATTTTTAAGTTCAAAGTAGAGATTGTTGGTTTGGTTATGTTGATGTTTCGTTCAATTAATGTTTTTCTTTTTTGGCCCATACGTATAAATAAAGGTTTGCCGTAAACGTAACAATGTCCTGGACTAGAGTACACAATACATAATTTCCTATGCCAAACCATTGCCAATGTCAAAGATGAGACTACTCTTGTGCTCTTCTTTAAACATGCAAATGCCTAAAATAGTAGTCTTAGAAACCAGAACCTTAATTTAACTGATTTGGTCATATCTTGGTGATTTGCCTAATTACATGGGCTTTAAATAAGGAATATTTGCTCAAGGTTGTTCATATGGAATACAACAAAAGGCTTCAAGCTCTGCCTTGGGCTGGCTCATGACTCATGAGTTTCAGCAACTTAGTTTATTTATGGCCTGCTTGTTGATAATGTATTGATTGTTATTGGGTTGAAGAGTAGACATGGGCTCTTCTCTTCATAAACCCAAAATGTTTTTACTTTCCAATCAAACCCTTTTTCATTTTTTTCAATTCATTGGAAGGGTCATCGAACGGAATAATATTTTTTTACTACACTCACTAAATTGGTGAAACTCTTATAGTCGAGAGGACTTGAATTCAAGATCTTTCAGAACACACTTATGTCGGCAAAGTTTGTTTGTTTGTTTCTTCTTTTCTTATGCACTGCCATATTAATTATCTATGCTCTCTTGTTCTTAGCAAAAGGTAAGCTATAAGCTAGAAGAATTTGCCAAAATGCCATCTTTAACATATGAAAAACATTCTTGTGGGTCCATCTTCATTTGTTTTGACCTACACAATCTGCTAAGTTTTACACAAACTTTTGTTTCAATCGAGTTAAAATTAGTTTAACTTATATGCAATGGAAATTCCCTTTGAACAATTCCCAGACACTAACCTCCAAAATGTTTTGCCTTTGCCTTGAAAACACCCTCAATATACCTTGTTAAGACCGCAACCACTCAAGACAAGAAGCCTCCTTTCCTAGGAAAATGCCAATTTATATATGTCTTCCTAACTCACTAGTTAATCTAGTAAAAATGCCAAAACCCATCAACTCCTCCTTAATTAACCCTATCTCTTTAAAAGATTATATCTACACCCTCACATGTCTTTTATACTTATTTGTATATTTCACTTTTGTTTTTAGTGACCTTTCACTGATTCTGACCAGCCACCCACCTTTCAATTCTATAAAAACAAAAATAAATAAATAAATAAAAGTTATATAAAAACATCTTATTGGATAGACCTAGTCAACTTAGGATCTCATTGGCTGCTCTAAGAATGCCAAATTTAATTTTTTCTTAGAAATTACAAGTTATAGAAATAAGGGTAGACAGTTCGAACCTGAAACTATTATCTCGGAACATTAACTTTATCATTTAAATCGAGGATCATGTGCAAGAAGAATTTCTTATATATGTATATATAATTTTGAGATTTGGGGTTACATTTTCTAGCTACAATGGCCTTGTCAAGCATATTTCATTTAGACTATACCTACCCATCAATTTTTCATTTTCATGGGTTGAAGCTCTCTAATTGATGGATTAGAAAATAAAAGAGACAAAATGAAACCCTAGTTTGAATTACCTATGTTTGGCATTTTTGAAAGCAAAGACAATAAATTAATGGACAACAGGAAAACTATAAGTAGATGCTTTGAGTTGTCTAAACATAGTTCATATGTCATTAATTACACACCTGCCATTCCAGTTCAAATCTAGCCATGTACAAAGAATGTGTACTATGTACTAAGTACACTTTATTATTTTAGATTAGCTAATATTCTCCATTAGACAATAATCACAACGGGGATTACGAAAAGGTTTTAGAAGGTATGATTCTGAAAATACATATGATATATTCCTATCTAAACCTAGGACTAAAAATAATAATTTCTTTTTAAGAAATAAATTTGTTAATTCGGCTCGTTGATCTTCAAATGAATTAAAAAAAAAAAAAAAGACACAAACTTCCATTATAACATGATATAAATACACATGACATTGCCTTAATTTTATATGAAGAGTGAGCACATATGAATGGTGAATCCACAATGAAGAAGTAAATATCAAATCAAATCAAAAGTTTTGTTGAAAGAATGGTAGACACCTCCTTCTCCTCACACTTGTCATGTTTTAAATGTCTCAAATATTAGAAAATATGTTGGCCAATAGCACTATTATTATTAATTATCCCATCACTAAATATATGGAGATCATGAAAAAAAAAAAATTGAAAAATAAAAAAGATATGGTTGAGTGGGTATCATATATAAATGTTGTTATAAGTTCCACTATTAGATTCAACATATCTACTAGCACTAACCCATATAGTGTGGCAAGGATTAAGGGACTATATAATATAATTTAAAAAAGAAAGTGAAAAAAGAAATATTATGTGACAAAAAATAAGAAAAAGCATATTGTTAAATTAACAAGAAATGGGATGGGGGAATAGAATAGATATTCCAAGAACTCCCACTAGAGACTCCAAACCTAAAGTTAAAAGCTTCTATTTAGTTTTGGCTTCTTGTCTCTTTGTCCTAATGTAAGAAGAAAGCACCAAGTGGATGGTCTAATGGGTTTGATGGGTTTGAAAAGAAAACAAATTGGGTTCTGTTGGCATTTGTTTAGTCTTGACCTTGCAATACCCACTATCACCCACTAGCCAACAAGAAAGGGTGTTGTTTTGTTTTGTTAGGGCATGTTTGGAGTTTTGTAGTGTTTGAGCATAATACCAAGTTTTTCGCCAGCTCTTATTCTCCTTCCACCCCACATAGTGACAAAAAGAACTCTAACTCATAGAGAGAGAGAGAAACAAACAAAAAAACTATTTCTAGAGAGAGAAAGAGACTGAACTAAAGCATACGTCTTTGAGAGAGAAAATCTAGGTCTCTCTCTTTCTCTCTCTGTATTGTATTTCAAGAAATTCCATATTCTTCTGATCACTTCAAGGGACAACAAAACAAATGACGACAAAAACAACCTCTTGCATTGTCGCCAACGCAGCCATGGAAAAAGTCCTTGGCTTTAATTTCAAATTTCACTGCTCAGTTAGCAATAAACAAAACCCTAGCCCACAAACCCTTCAGAGAATTCCTAACCCACTTTTGATGGAGTAGGATATTTGGGTCACCAAGATTGGGAATTTCCTCAAGGGTTTTCTTGGATTATTCCGGAATTTTAAAGCCCAGTTGTTAATTTGAACTCACTGCTGATTTCAACAGTAATTCATAGGCGGATCCAGTGGACTGTTTCTGGTAATTTCCCTGTCTCTGTTTCGTGATTTGATTCCGCAAGTTTTTGAATTTTCTTGAGAAGATGGAAAAGGAATTCCTTTCTGGACTTGCTTTTTGAAAAACTCGTGCTTTGTTTATTTTTTGCATGAAAGCTTATTTTTTTGTTTTGTTTATCCTGTAGTTTGGGCTGATGCTCTGTTTGGTTACAGAGAAAATGTTGGAAAATAATGGAAGTGAAGTTTGCGAATTGAATGTTGAGAAACACACTGCCTTGAGATTCTTTTTGGCGTTTGAATTATCTTTCTTTGTGCAAGTCGTGTTCATTCTCTCTAGGGGAATGAGAAACAGTGTCCTCTTTTTCTTCACTCTTTTCTGTCCCTGTGCAACCAAACATCAAGCCTTTTTTTTTTTTTTTCTTTTTCTTTTCTGTTACTGCAGTTCACCTAATTGGAAGTTGGAAGGAGAATGACTGTTTTGTTGATTGTGTTATCCCATTCATTAGTGATTAGTTACTCTAATAGGATATGTTGTGTTTGGGAGAAGATGCTTGCAAGCAAAGCTGTGGCTTTCAAGCTAATAATTTCCATTTGCTTTCCCCATGTGTAGTTGCTATATTCAAAGAAATTCTAACATATGAAAATGTGAAGTACAACTATGAAAATTATATTCACTGATGTTTTATTATATCATTATTTTTCCCTTTCTGTTGATTCCTTTGGGGTCATTCATAATGCTGGGTTAAATATTAGTATAATTGATACTGTTGCTAATGGAATCTGGACTGCTCTGTATTATATTTAGAGCCAGATTTCCATCTCCAGGGCTATTGAGTTTGTTTTCACTGTTAATGACAGGAAATGGCTCCAGAAGACGGAGCATCTTCAGTAACTTCATCTCCTCTTCAGTTTTTTCCCTGGGTGTCACTTTCTCCAGGATATGGATCGCCATACCCATGGCTGAGGGAGTTGAAATCTGAAGAGAGGGGTCTGTGCCTGATTCATCTTCTTCTTGCTTGTGCCAATCACGTAGCTGCTGGTAGTGTTGAGAATGCAAATATTAGTCTTGAGCACATCTCCCACCTAGCTTCTGCTGATGGTGATACTATTCAGCGAATTGCTGCCTACTTCACTGAGGCACTCGCTGATAGGATTCTTAAAAGGGGGTGGCCTGGTTTGCATAGAGCCCTCACTTTCACAAAAAGATCTTTGGTGTCTGAGGAAATTCTTGTTCAGAGATTATTCTTTGAGCTGTTCCCATTTTTAAAACTTGCATATGTGATCACAAATCAGGCTATTGTAGAAGCAATGGAAGGGGAGAAGATGGTACACATTATTGATCTAAATTCATGTGAACCTGCACAGTGGATCAATCTTCTTCAGACATTAAGTGCACGACCAGGAGGCCCACCCCATTTGAGAATTACTGGTATTCATGAACAGAAAGAAGTGTTGGAGCAAATGGCTCTTCGGTTGACAGAAGAAGCTGAAAAGTTGGATATCCCATTTCAGTTCAATCCTATAGTGAGCAAACTAGAAGATCTAGACGTTGAAAGTTTGCGAGTTAAGACTGGAGAAGCTCTTGCTGTCAGTTCTGTGCTCCAGCTACATGCTCTTTTGGCAGCAGATGATGAAATGCATAAACGTAGCTCACCATCAGCATCAAAGGCTGCAAACTCTAACCAGTTTCAGAGAGCTTTGCATATAAGCAAAAACCAACGTACTTTAGGTGAGTGGCTTGAGAAAGATTTGGTCCATGTTTACAGTGCAAGTCCTGATTCAGCACTGTCTCCACTATCTCTAGCTCCTTCACCAAAGATGGGTAGTTTTCTAAATGCTCTTTGGGGTCTTTCACCAAAATTGATGGTGATAACTGAGCAGGAATCAAACTCTAATGGTTTTACTTTAATGGAGAGAGTCACAGAAGCATTGAACTTTTATGCTGCGCTGTTTGATTGCCTAGAATCTACTGTGACAAGAGCATCAGTAGAGCGACAAAAAGTTGAGAAGATGCTATTTGGGGAGGAAATTAAGAATATAATTGCATGTGAGGGAACTGATAGAAAGGAGAGGCATGAGAAGCTCGAGAAATGGATTCTAAGGCTTGACTTGGCTGGGTTTGGTAGAGTTCCTCTTAGCTACCATGGTATGCTGCAGGCCAGCAGGTTGTTACAGAGCTATGGCTATGATGGATACAAGATCAAAGAAGAGAATGGATGTTTGTTTATTTGCTGGCAGGATAGACCCCTTTTTTCGGTATCAGGCTGGAGATTTAGGAGGTATGATTGAGAGATTATTGACTGCGTGCAGATTGTGTTTTTCTTTTTCTTTCTTTTTTTTTTTTTCCCCTTTGGCTGTTTCATGTATAAAGGATGTTACGGTTTTTGTCTGCAATTGCATAGTGTTCCAATGAGAAGTTCGAATAATTTAGTTCTGTCTTACAATTTTCCAGTTATTTATTTCTCTCTATAGTTTCTTTTCTTTAAGTTCATGAATCTATAGAACTTCTTTGTCGTAGATTGCCAGTTCCATATCCGGAGATAGAATTTATTTTGTCCTCGGCAACCATATTCTGGAATACTATCTTTATAGACTCTAGAACAATGATACTGGGAAATTAAAACACTTCCCATTTCAACAAACACTAAAAGAAATTTCCCATTTCAACAAACAGTAAAAGAAAGAAATGATACGAAAAGCTGCAGGTCCCATAAATTAGACAAAATATTCAGAAGTGCATCACTGTCACATTGTATTCAACAACAGCATTTCCTGTCTTCTGATTTACTGACACTGTCTTTGCCAATGCATATCCTCGAGCATATCGGAAAAGTCCGCTACCTCCAATTACTGGCATTTCCCTCACCATACTGAAAATTGGATTACGACCCAGAATAGCTAGGGTACTTCCATTATACATACCCTCTACAAATGCAAGATTCATAACCATAAGCAACCCAATGTCATGTTGAGAAGCCAATCCATACATTCCCTGTGCTCTTCCCACAAGCTTTGAAGTAGGTTCCGGTCCTTCTGTCAAGGGGTCATCCATCATGAAAGTGCTGCCAAAGTTATTGGCAATCTTACTCGGTGGTCCAGCAATCAAGATGGCTGTTGGGTTATTTCCACTTGGGATATCATGGAAGTAGAAGTGGAGACGAGTCATTTTCTCCATTCGTTTTGTGGATATGGCTAAAGGGAATTGCTCAGAGAATTTGCCATTAAAACTGCTAAAGAGTGTGAAGGAAAAAACGATGAAATACAAGATAGAGAAGGTAGCCATAGTGATATTGTTTTTGAGCTGTGTGGGAAATTGCTAAAAGAGTTCATTTATAGGATGGTGAGAAGCCAAACTTCATGTTCTTTTTGAGGGGTTTTTGGGAAATAGGTGTTATGGGGCATAGTGATTATTGCTTGAGTTTGGGTGGTTCATCAAGAACAAGTACTTTCCTGACCAATGTCAGTGCTTTGGTATTCCTTGGATAATCGGGTTAATCGTTTAATATAATTGAATATTTATCTCATAATGTAATGAAATGGTGTTATTGCCAATCCTGCAAGCTAAGCTATGGTTCTTACTGATACCCTTTATTTTTCACCTTTTTCGATTAATGCAGGGCATATATGGATGGTGGGAGGGGTCAAGGTGAGATGGATGTATTCATTATAGCATGGTAAATGAAGTACTCTGTACATGCGCCCCCAATTCCCAGAGCATGCTTGCTTCCTTCACAATCAAAGCTAGGTTGAGCAGACTTATTTTTATCAGTGCCATCAAAGCCTTCCTTGCATGTTCAACTCAGCTCCATAAAGGGAAAAGTGCACTTCCTATTGCACTATAGTGATTAATAGCTGAGAAAATTCCATAGATAATATACTCCGAAACTATTAGAACTCAAGTATTGCGGTTGAAATTTCCAATTTCAGGGGCGAATAATGGACATCTTCTGACTTTGGTTATGCTATCTTAGCATCAGTAAGACATGTTTTTATCTTATGAGATAAGTTTTAACTTTACCTGTAATAATTTCCATGCTGCAGGACATGGAAACTATTACATAATAGTCTTCTTTACTTGATCTTGATGGGTCTTATATAAAAGATCCAGGATTAATAGCTTTTGCTGGGTTTATTTGCACTATGAGCCTATGCACAAGCAAAATTCACCTCTGAATTCTTGGTAGCACTCAGTGAGGTAAGGTAAAGCATAATGAGAACACGAAGTCGACATCCTAATATGTTCACATCTTACAAATACAACAACAATAACAACTAAGCATTGGTCTCAAACTAGTTGGGGTCGGCTTTTTCAAATATCCACTCTAATAACGCATATATTGGAAAAATAAAATCAACAATAGCTAGTTATCTTCCTAGTTCAGCCAATCCAACCTGTTCAGTAGTGTGTCATATAAACATTATATTCCACAGTGGCATCCCCAGTCTCCATATCAATTTGAACTGTATGTGCCAAAGCATAGCCATGAGCGAGCCGAAAAGCCCCACTGCCACCAACAACTGGCATTTCTCTCACGTCATTAAGTACTTGGTTCCTCCCAAGAATGCTAATGCTGCTTCCATTGTACGCACCATCTGTAAATGCATAATTCACAACCATCAACAATGAAAGATCATTTTGCGCAGCCATGGCATATAATCCTTGAGCTTTTCCTATCAGCTTCGAAGAAAGCTCAGGCCCTTCTGTTAATGGATCATCCATCATCATCGTATTGCCAAAGTTACCGAGGCCACTATCTGGGGGTCCTGCAATTCTTACAACAGTTGCATTCTTGCCACCAACTATATCATGAAAGTAGAAATGGAGATGAGTTGTCTTTTCTTCGCGCATTATAGCTATTCCATCAGCTAATTCTTCATAGAAAACTCCATGACTGATGCTTAAAAATGATATGAACAAGATAAAATGGAGGGTGAAGAGAGTGTAACTAACAAGAAAAGCCATTCTGAGATTTTTATTTTCAAGTCTGTATAGAATTACAGAGTTTTAAAGCGGCACTTGCCCTGTGTTGCTGCATTCCTAAGTTTATTTTTATTTTGTGGTTTTTCGTCCCTTTGAAGGAAGAATTTTCATGCTCCATCATTCAGCCCACCATCACAGGCCACTGGACAATTCTACCAAGCAAAAATGTTCCTGTCATTGTCTAAATTAAAAATTTAAAAAAAAAAAAAAAAAAAAAAAAAAAAAAAAAAAAAATAGAGTTTATTTTTATTTGTTTTTCGTTCCTTTGAAGGAAAGAATTTCATGCTCATCATTAGTCCACCATCCACAGGCCAACGGGACAACTTCTGAACCAAAGCAAAAATGTTCTGCTCATGTCTAAATTAAACATTTAAAACAAGAAAAAAAGAAAAAAAAAAAAAAAAAAAAAGCATAAAAATCTGAACTTAAGTAAATAACACTTTTTGGTCTGAAGTGATAACTTTGCTTAAAAGGGCAAGCTTTGCCTGCTGAGAAAAAAAAAAAAAAAAAAAAAAAAAAAAAAAAAAAAAGATAAAAATCTGAACTTAAGTAATAACACTTTTGCTGAGTGATAATCTTTGCTTAAAGGGAAGCTTTGCTCTGAGATTCTGTGCTTCTCCAATAATTAATTGTCCTTTCCCTTATCAGAACAGTGCTAATTAAGCAAAGGTCTAGGAACCTTTCCAACCAATACCTTATCAGAGATGACAAAAGAACATCATTAAATTCCCAAGTAAACATCTAATCATTAAAAAAAAAAAGTTCATACCATTATATTTCTGCTGGTTTCTTTATTCTGTAAATAAATTCATGAGACCTTTAAATGGCCTGGCTAACTACTTTGAATGACTAAAACAATAAGAATTGGTATCATATTGAAATTTATGTTGTAACTAATTAATAAGAGCTGTATAGAGAAGTTGATTCCAAGTGTCAGGAACTCCAGCAATGCACCAATGAGTGCAATCCATGGCTCTAAACCAATTGTAAGAGCTGGGATGTGCGTCTTTTCTCAGCTGTGAAAGAGTTGTTATGTTCAACAAATGAACTGGTTTCTTGATACCACTCAAAACATCCTCCACTACGGTTAATGCCAATGGCAGACCTCCAGGGTAAGTCGATCCGCTTATTGGTTCTGTTTCCTTTCCACAGTTTGTCACTCCTGGTTCATTCCATTCTGTTCCACTGATTCAACACAAAAAAAAAAATCTGTTTATATAATGGTTGTTTTGTTTCAGAAAGGAAGAAAACAACCAAGAAATAACTAAAATAATTACTTGTAATGGGAAGGAGAAATTCCTTGAAAAAAGACTCTGGTTTTAGTTGTATTCACATCAGAATCAACCCAATTTGCCCATGTCGTTAAGCCTTTACGAAAAGCAACCATACGGTCCATGTCTTTAACAATGCTGTCACCATCTTGAACATAATCCCATCTGAAAATCAAGAAACATTGGCCGGATTATAGATAGAGAAAGAAAAAGTGTCATTCTTCATTAGATAGAATAATTCTGAGTTCATACGGTTGCTTAGCTCCTCTTCTGTACCACCAGAGCCAAGTGTTAAAAATCAGGACATCCATATCTTTCCATACCGTTCCATTATTGATTGAATCAAGCTTTAGAACTCGACCAATGTCTTTCTGTTCAATGTCTACTAAGAATAGGGAATGAGACAGAATTATTGACACTCCATAATCCTGAGGAATTCAAGTTCAAGAAAATTAACAAGAAAAAATGTGTAAGAAAATTCCTTATTAAGTATAATAATTTAGTTAAGTTACCTCAAATACTACAGTAGGAAGAGACGCATTTGTGTCCTGCCTGATACTGGAATTAGGCATGGCAGCATTAAGCAAACACAACAGTGATTCATAATGATTCACACTCACTGAGTCCCCTATGAACATAATCTTCTTGCCTCGAAGCGTTTCCAGAAAATTTTGGCCATCAAACCTATCAGGACAAAGAAACAAACAGAAGACGACTCCTTACTGATTATCCTCCAATCCATAAGAGAATAAATTATAGTGGTTTGTTCCGGTTCATAATTTGACGACAATGTGAATATAAATTATATATGACTTGTCGTTTTGCAGATGTCCTGTGCCGTTTTTAGAAGATAAACGGTGGGGATGTACTGTGTACTAACTATACACATATAATTGTTTAACAATCATAAAGTATCACCAATGATTGTAAGAATAATTATGAGTACTAGTAATCAATCAAGTTGATTAATTTAACTATGAAAATTACTATTAATAATGGAATATAAATAAACAAGTCTATCCTTATCACGGAATTATTTATATTTAACTATGAAACGTCTAGACCCATATTCATTTATCATTCCAAGTAATCTGACTACGTCCCGTTGGCTCCGAGAGGCACCGTAGCTGCCCCTATCACAGAATTATTCATTTTTGGTTTTCGCTGTGGGCTGGCTTGCGTGCACGACAGCTCAAAAGAAGCTAAAAAAAAAGCTTGCCGTTGAATTTTAGTTTTATTGCAATCATTTCATTTCTCCCTAACATACTCCTTAATTGGGAATTAAAAGCTAGCATGTGCTAAAAACAGAAGTACATGTGCAGGTTTTAATGAAAGAGAGAGGGATAGAGGTAATTCTTACCTAGGCAAGTCACAGTGAGTGGGCTGCCATCTGAAATGAAGGTAGAGGTGATCAGTGCGGCCATACTTCAAACAGTCATACTCCTTGCGAATGAAGGGACAAGCCGATGAATTATAGAGTGGATACGACTCGTCGTGCACCCAACTCCCTTGGTACACATTACAGCTGCATTTGACATTGCAAAACAGACAAGAAAATATCACGAGCAGGATGGCTGATAGGACACAACAGCATCTTTTTGTCCCAAAGTCCATCCTCTCTGTCTTAGAATAGTGAGAGAAAGATCTCTTTTGCTTTCTTTTTGTCAAAACTAAATCAGCTGTAGTTGGTATCCACTTACGCTCTCTGTATATATGTGTGTGTGTGTGTGTGTGTATATATCTCCCTGTATTATATGTGTGTGTGGTGTGTGTGTGTATATATAATATAGTATATATATATATATATATATATGATTATGACAACAGTATATATATATATATATATATATATGGAATGAAACAGTAGGTGCAAGCGTTACACACTTTCTTTAACAAGGCAGGCATATGTAAATTAATGAACCTTTTTCTAATTTTGTTCCTACTTATTTGGAATCCAAATGGCAAACCCATGAAATATAAACACAGCTACGTTAAGCAATATATATATATATAACGTTTTGTCATTTGGCCTCATTCTTGCACGTCTCAGAAATAAAAACAGTGAAAGATTGGAATAATAATAATGCAAGAAATATAGAAATGCCATCAAGCTAAGCTAATGGTGAAATTGGCCCACAAAAAAGGAACAAACACATGGCTTCTTTTTTAGAAGTCTTCCTTATAATGATAATATATATATATATATATATAATCACACATGACGCAGACAGGGAGAAAGTGAGAGTCTTTAAGAAAAATAATTCCTTTCTCATCTCACTAAAATATGAAAGAATCTTCCTTTGATTCTCTAAATATATAGTATAAATAGGAAACTTACTTAAATTAATCAATTAGATATCAATAATAAATTTTTTTCTCTCTTATCTATTAATTTTGCTCTCTGTTTCCATTTTTTTTCCTTTTCTCAGCCTTTCTTTCAATTTCTCAGTATCCAATCATCATCTTTTCTCCTTCATTTCACTATATGAGGCACTGCATGCATGTCTTTCTTTATCATTCCGCTAAAATTGTAGTGGGCTCAGTGCTTCTTCCACTGAAAGCTAAAATTATTCCAATGGGCCATCAAAAATCAAACTTTAAGTCCATCTATATAAAGCGGAAGTGGCCCAATAATAACAGCCTCTGCCCCAACCAGCCCTAGGGTGGGTCTTCGTCTTTCTTCTCTGAACTGAAGTATCATAAACTCACCGGAAACAGGTGAGTGTAGTCCTTTTTTTGTTTTGTTTTCTTTATTCTCTCTGTTATTGATCTTCATTTTTCACTTATTGCCTAAATTTTAGTTTCTTTAGGACCAGAACCAGTATAAAATTTTTGAAGTTGAAGTTGTTACGTAGTTTTTTTAATGATTTTTTATTATTCAGTAGCTTATTAAAAAGTTAAAGGAACTTACTTTGAGTTTGTGTTTTCTGATTGATGATAGATGGATGGCAGTTTTGCGAAAGAGCTTTACTCAGAAAGTTTGCATCTATCAAAATTAGAATTGGATTCTATTCCAACTGGTAAGTAGGATTGGTTGCAGAATTAATTTTAAGCCTTTTATTTATTGTTCTCTCCATTTTCTTGGTTGTTTTGGTTTAGAGCACGACATCTTACCCAGTTCCAGTTTGTGATGTAGATGATTTGCAGGCTGAAGATGGAAATATTTGGGATAGTTCTGATGACGAATTGGATAGGGAAGGGGAGATGAGGCGCAACCAATTTCATACGGTGATTTGATCACTAAGTTTCACTCTGCTTGTTGAGTTTTATACATGTAATGATTTACAAACGTTTATCGACCTTGTTTTTGTTTGATGAATTTTAGATTGGATATCGTGATGGTGTCATAGCAGGAAAAGAAGCTATTGCTCAAGATGGATTTAATATTGGTTTTAAGGAGTCGGTGCTTGAAGGATTCAATTGGGGTATTGTTAGAGGGGTTACCAGGTAAACTGAATAAATATGAAAGCAACATACTTGTCTAATTTGCAGAAAAGTCCTGAATTCTCTGCATTTTTGCTGTGAATTTTGTATTTTCTAACTTTGTTTTATTTTCTTTTCCTTTTCTATTCTTCTACATCTTCACTCCATAAAAGTGCACTTGCATGCCTTCCAGAAGGGTTGAGAGAGAGGCTTATTGAAACACAAGAAAAGAGAAACAAATTCCAATCCTTGTATGAATCTGTGCATTCTCTTTCGACAACAGATGCACTCAAATTGTTTCATGATGATATGATGACAAAGAAAGCAGTGGAGCAGAGTGAGCATGCTAATGCTACTTCTGAGACAGCAAGTTCGCACTGCAGTCTGGAAAAGTATACTGGAGTGCTTCAATCCCTTCTTCTGGAATCTCCTGTAATCAAGTCACATTTCTCGAAATGATTGTTGAAATAAAATAACTTTATTTGAGAGTTACACATAGTTGACTAGGAGGATCAATTTGATTGTAGCTCTCAGTAAATTTACTAAAGACGAAAATGATTTATTTGATGTTATGGTTATTTTGTACTGAAAGTAACATAATGAAAATAGTGTGAAAATTTTTCTGTACTTTGTTATTGTACATTTTATTGCTTCTTTCTGTGATTCATGCTTAAGAATTATCCTCTGACATTTATTAAGAATCTCACTGGAAATATCTCTTGTACATGTTCTTAACATTACTAGATGATGAAGCACGGAGATAAAAGCAACTGTAGGACTTTCATCCATATGGTTGTCATTGCTTTTGGAGGACAAATTTGGGGAAAATTTAGTGAAGGGGAAGGAAAAATAACCAACGCATAGGGTCTGGAAAACTGATGAGCATCTGCTAGTGAATTTGCTTAAGTCATCCTGTCTCTGTATATTTTCTGGTTGTAGTTATTACTGATTCAATTATGCATCTATTACAAAGCCTCTTGAAATTGAATCTGGTTGAGAATGGATATTGAACAGACATGTGATATATTCTTAATTTTAATATATTTTTTATCTAAAGAAACTTTTACGCCATTACCGTGACATAGTTGTTTCACAACACAAAATTGTATGTTATTTACTGCTTATAATTCTTCTGTATGTGTGTGTGAGAGAGAACTCATCTCAGGATTCAGTTTCCGCCTTCCTGCCAGTACCCTGCTCTAGTCCCTGAAATCCTTCAGTCATTATGAGTATTGTCATTATATGTCTGTGTTTTGCATGTTAATCAAGTTGGGTCTTATGCACATGCTTTGGTTCTCTCTTTTCGCACACGCTCATTCACAGTGTCTCCCACCTCTACAAGAATGCAAGAAATAAAAGAATTTTCAAAGATTATTGATCCACTAAATGTTAATGCTTGGTTATTGCTATTAGATTTATGATTTATCAACTGCGAGATTGCTGAATGGTTCTGTTAGCTGCAACTTGATGTATTTCTTTAAAAGTTTTAAAGAACTTGTTTAATATAAAAAGGTGATTGCATTCTGGGGACCTCAAACTTGTTCTGTCGAGAGAAGTAAATGAGATACTGCAGGTATTTATATCAATTGGCCTGTGCCAAAAATTGGTCAGACCCAAACTAGTTCAGTTTTGCTGCAGATTTGAACAGGTACGTTCAGGTTTATTATTTTTATTTTATGTTTGTTGCCGGGCCTGTGGAAATTAAGGTAGTCTTGATACTTGTTGACGTATGATATCTGTTTTGTTCTTAAGAACCTACTTGGGACTGAATTTTTTATTTTACCGAGTTTTGTTGTTTCTTGAAATTGATAATCAGTTTTTCCATAACTTTGATCTTATGTAACCACTTGATTGCAGAAAGATTGACGGAATTTCTTCTTCACTTTTCCTGTTGGAATGTGATTACGGACCATGGAGATGAATATGTTGGTCAGTTAGGCATGAACTTAATTACAATAATTTTACAACATTATAATACCAAACAGACAATAACCATAATAAGTTAAAAAACATTTGGAAGTTTCCCTCCTGTAATGACAAATTAACAACATATTTTATATTGCTATTACACATATTATTGAGCTAGAAAGTCTTCACTCGCACTTCACCAGTAAACTTAGCATTTCGACCTCCTTTCAGCCACCACATCAACGAGTTAGTTGCTCTATGTAGTTTACTCCTACAACATGAGCCCGGCTAGCTATGATCATACTCCCTAGATCAACAACTTATTAAAGATAGTGTTTTTAAGCTGCTTTCTCTTCATCATCAACTGCACAGCAATAAAGATGGAATGTGTCGATTTATCAGATTCAATTGAATTTCTGTTGTGTAAGTGACAACTGTAAGTCAATCAGTTATAAATTCTATAACAAAATGAAAAGAGTGAAAGCCTAGAAAATAACCCATTGTACCTTTGAAAGTGGTGTCAACTGCAAGCTTGAATAGGTCTTGAGTGAGAAAAGGCTGCTGATGCATGCCTGATATGACTTTCATATTTTGGTATGGGCAAGACTGTTTCAAAAGCTTCAACAAGTAGTGCCACCTTTCTCTTCCTAGCAGGAGCAAGTTTTGTGACAGCTTGTTGGAGTGCATAATCAAGCATCCATTCCTCAGCATTTTTCCTATCATCCATGATCTGATGTCTGAGATCAACCTTTTCTGACTCTGGGTCAGGAACAACAGGAAGGAAATTTGGTTCTTTTGGGTTAAATGTTCTCTCTTCCTCCAAGTCCATGATGTGCTTCTTGCATTTGATTGTCCATTTCCTGATGTCGCAGGTACTTCCAATTTCTTGGTTGAAATTGCTTCGTTTGTGAAGGAACTTGCTGTTTGATCCCGCAATGTTTCCATTACCAGTTGCAAGGAATGTTTCTGCAGTCTCTGACTTGTTGCAAACTTCCACTTCCATATTCATAACCTTTCCTGCATTGCATTCAGTTAAGCTCAAATCAATCTGTTCAGAATCAGTGGAAGTTGGGGTTTTGAACTTGTTAGCTCCATCTTGATCTTCCTTAAATAAGTTCTGGTTCTCAGCAACATTAATGCTATGATACTGGCCATCCAATAGGTGATCGCAATGCTTAGGTGGACTGTTTTCATCAACAAGCTCTTGACTTGCACTACTGTCTTCAGCAATAAAGTGGTTTTGGTAGTCATTTACCTCTGCACCATCTGGATCAGCTTCTGTCTTGTCAGGCTTCTGGCTTTCATTAGTTTCGACCTTGCTGCTCTCATAAAAAATCTGAGAAGAATCAGCAATTTGGCTTTTGAGCAACTTAGTTACTTCTTCGGCTTGAAGACATTCATCATCCTGGTAAGCATTCAAAGCTTCGGCTGTTAGGTTGACGTCACAATCATTTTCAGCATCTCCGAATTGAGGATTTTTTTCCACAGTAGCATCTTCTATTTCACAAACTTCAACCTTCAGAAAATTCTCATTGGCTGCTTCTGATTCCAGAACAGGCTCCCTCATTGAATTAGAAATGATCATAGCTCCAGTCAAATATCCCTCGGCTTCTTCATTCGTCTCTTCCATAGTTATTGGTTCCTTGATTGCATCTTCAATGGAAGAAATTTGGTCACAAGTTGAATCACCAGTGACTTGTATAGATTCAATAGTTTCCCAAGCCTGCAGCACATCTTCAATCCCGAAGTCATTATCATTGCATTGCGTGCCAAAGGAGGCGGTTTCTGCTTCAAAAAGTTCTTGTAGTATGTCATCAACTAGAATCTCCTCAGTGCAGTTACCAAGTATGTCATCTGAATGAATTATCTCAGGTTCATCAGGCAAATCAACCTTCTTGATATCTGATAGGTATTCAACACTGATATAAGATTCTTTGTCAGGCTTGTCGAGATAATGGATTTCTGTATAAATGTCTGAGGTGGAAAACTGCCCCTCCTCCCACTCCATATCACTAGATTCAGAAATGCTGTCATCTTTGTCACTACTTGCATCAGACAGGTTATCAGTAACTTGCTCCTTGTTTTCTTGCTTAGCTGCTGCTTGATTGCCATCCTGAGAAGAGGAATCGCCATTCTGTTCATTTGATTCTCCAGTAACACCAATTGATCCCTCACCACCGTCTCTGTGCTTTTCAATTGCTTCAGTGCCACCAACCATATTTTTGGCATAGATTTCAATAAAAAAGTCCTTGTCCGCTTCTTTTACCACAGGAGTTGTTGCTGTATCAATTGAATCCTCTTCCTTATGTAGAGGTTTATCATCAGAGAAATTTAGTTCACTGCTAATTTCCTCTGTTCCATCACCCGACAGCTTAGTTCTGCGTGGCGATAAAACCTCCAATATTGCACTCATCTGGGCCTTTAGTGACCTTCTCCTTGCCTTCAAGAAGCACTTCAAGGGAGGCAAAGGAGTGTGATGATGACCATTAAGAGAGCAGTAAGTATACGGACAGACCTTCAGAACCGAAGTTCCTTCTGCATCAGTACCCCCTGGATTGAGCATGAGGTACTCAGGAAACTTCGAATCCTTCAAAGTTGAAGAACAGGTAGCTTTCTGTACATTTATATCTGCACATAGAGCTACCCTGGAACATTTTTTTGCTGTACTTCTAGCCGGCTTAAAACTGGGGGTCTTTGTTAAAGTCCTAACCAGCTTCGAACTAGTCCTTGTCGGTTTATTACTAGAAGCAGAGCTAGTTTTTGAATTACTTGAGTTTCTGCGACGCAGATTCTTGCTATCTGAACCAGTTGAGGTACTCACCTGAGAATGCTCTTTTCTTGCCTCTGAACTGCTTGTAGCCTTCATGTAATTCGGTGATCCACCAGTTTTGATGATAGGCTGCTTCTGAGGGGTTGCTGCAGCGGATGGAGCATTGAAAGGTGGCGGCTTTCCTAGCTGGGATATGGTTTTCCTCGAAGGTGGTGAATTCAAGCTCTCAATATCTGAACGTTTGATTGATCTTGACCTTTTCATTTTCTTTCTCATATCTGGTCCTCTATTCTTGCCATCCTGGTGCTGACAAGAAGTTGGTTTCAGGTTCCCCAACCGCTTCTCGGATTTAACATGATCAGCTTGGATTCCAGGCTTGTTTGGTACCTTTCTTTGTACCATCTTCAAAGAATAGCAAGAAACATGGATCAAAGGTAGGGGATTTGAGGAATACAGGTTATCTTTACCTTGGAGATGTAGGGATCAAGTTTTGGAAGAAAAGTTGTTTCCTTGTGGTTTTTGTTGGAACCAAAAAACCACAAGACTGAGGTATGACAAAACTTCAATAACAAACAAGTAAAGATTCTTCTTTATTTATTTTCTTTTGGTTTTCAGTGGGTGGCTCCTTTGTTTACTTTAAACAGGGATTGGCAAATGTCAAATTTGAACGAGGCTAAGATAGCAGTTTGATGCTGACTTGCCTCACAGATGATGCTTGTTCCATTTGTTTAAGCATTTTCTGCATTTAATTATTGCATGTGTATATGGCACTTTCTCGTTCCTTCTTTCCTAGAGATTGGGTTAAAAAGTGGTGATTAGATACCCAAACCCATTATCTTTTGTGAAATGACATAAGAACCCCTCATCTTTTGGATGAAGATTGAAGTGTCTCTATCTTTGCTACTGGCATATCTATGTTGTTAATGCAAAATTTGGCAGTATTGAAACTGTTGAACCACCTTTTAAATGTGCTATGGTACTGGTAGTTAATTGTAGGACATTTCAGTTTAAATTAGTTAGCAACTGTCATAAATGTGAACGAATGGTTTGCAGTTGGGTTGGGGGCTTGTTTTATGTGCCAATGCTTTTGAGCTCTGGTGCAACTTTATAATAGTGAATTGCAAAAAAAAAAAAAAATTTTTTTGATGCATTATTGTAAAGGATAATTTAATTAAATTATTTTAATTTTATTATAATTTAAGAGAATAATTTATTTCTTAACCTCTGTATAAAAATATTAAACGGTTTAAATTTTAGTAAAGAGAGTTTCGGTTAACTAATGCTACATTTTATATATGCGTGAGTAGAAATCAATTAGTGGCTCTTCTATTGAGGATGATGATGCTCATTCTTGGGCATGGACAATGACATGGGAAGGAAATTGAGCACATTCCCAATGCAAGGGGCAGGGGTGCTATTGGTATTTTAATTTGCAAAATGGAAGAGGAGGGGTATTATTGTCATTTTGGTAAGTGTTGAATGGGAACCGACCAATGTTAACTTAAGGACCGGGCGGGCGGCAGCGGTTTACAAAAAGACAGAAAGGGAATGGTCTGGTCGGCGAAAATGGGCTGCTAGTGGGTCCTACTTAGCTTTACACAGACGCTCCTCCTCCCCACCTTCTCTATCCCCAATGGAGGAGCACCATTGACGTGAAGAAAATAAATGACCCCATTATATTATTAATAATTATACTTATATATATCTTAAATAATAAAATATATATATTAAAATAAATAAAATTTAGAAATTAATTTTAACTTAGATTGTAATTATAAAGTTGAAATAAAATTCTTTTAACGGTCGTGATTAAAGAGTCATGGGTATAGCAAGCTTTCTTAATTTCATTTTTATGAATTAAAATTTGAATAATTGGTACTAGAGATTTTGACTTGTAGAGTGGTTAGTTGAGCTATTTGCCTAACCTTTGTCCGACATCAGAAATTTCAAATTTCAATGAACATGTTTATTTTTGAATTATGCATGATTGATTGGAAGAATTTGGCAAAGAATGGTGTTTTGAATTTTTTTTTTATTTGTAGGAAAATTTTTGAAGTTCCAATCTTGAAAATAAAATAGTGCGGTCGTTAACTAAATGATAATTATAAAACTTGCATATAGAAGATGAGAGATTGATACCAAATTATTTTTAAAAAAATCTAAAAAAAAATAATTCTTTTTTTCCTCTCTTTTTCTTTTTAATAATTATTTATTGGAAAAAAAGGGACCTTATCTTTTTTTTTTAGTGATTTTCAAGAAATGACAAACTTGTATATAGAAGATGAGAAATTGATATCAAATTATTTTAAAAAGTCTAAAAAAAAGTTTAATTCGCTTTTCATCTTTCTCTTTTTTTTTTTTTTTTTTTTTTTTTTTTTCTCTCTTTTTGTTTTTTTTTTTTTTTTTTTGTATATTCCAACGAAATTGATAAATCGCCGAACTATCAAATAATATCTTGAGTTTAAACCCTACAAAAAATCTTAATCAATAAATTTCTTGCTTCTCAAGCAATCAACCCTGTCTATAATCATTCTCCATTCTAATTCAAACTTTTCTCAGCTGCAACCATACAACCTGCGTTCTTCTTTGTAATCTTCTCCCCATAATTTTTAACATCAATATAATATATATAATATATATATAATATTATATATATATTATATTACTATATATATATATGTGCAAACAATTGTAAGACAAGAGAGTCAGCAGCAGTAGGAAATTGTCTGCCAGAATTGGACAAATGAATATGGTAAATTAAAAAATTATCATCAAATGGGTCCAATGGGAATTTCCTTTTTGCTGTTATTTAGACAAAGAAATGTGAAGTTGAACCCTCTGACAATGGAGCGTGCGGTGTAGACATTAGTGGACACAACATCACAAAACCAGATGGTTCCATGAGGCACGTATATATGTACAAAAAAATCCTCAATACAATGATAAAGATTGCAGCTTATATGTGCACTTCACTTGATTACTTATGGGTCTAAATCCCAAATGACCTGCAACAACTGTCTAACAATACATGAACCAGAACTTTCCCATGTTATCTTGTTCCTTATCTATTCAAATAATGGTCTTCATTTCCAAAGGAAAATATTTTTTTCACAACTTTGTGCATGATCCAACACGTGTGAAAAGACTATAATGTTCTGGAAAAGCTTTTTAGCAGTTCAGATATTGCTAATGTCAGACTAAGAGAACTTGTGCCATTTAGCATTTTTCCCCTGCCAATCTATGAGAATTAGATTATTTGCATTCACAGAGCTGAGAGAGTTACAGAAATCTTATTATCTGGTTCACTTTCATAGACATATGCATAAACAGATCAAGTCATTGCCCCTTTCGGGATTTGACTGTGCACCTAATCATGGACAAATGAGGCACATATCTTACTAGCTGATTAGACTAAAGATAAGAGAATTAAAGTAACTTTAATTATTCAAAAAAAAAAAAAAAAAAAAAAAAAAATAGTGAGTACCTTCAAAGTAATCACACATTTTTAGGGAGAAAGATCATCAATGGTTTTGGGATCTACTTTTCTTTGTGGTGCATAAGCATGTGCTTCCTTTTTTAATTGCTATTTGTCCAATAATGACAAAAAAGTTGTACAGTGAAGATTTGTAGAAGCTAAGGTGTGGAGAACAGATAACCCCACAAAAATTATTACAACCAAGTTGACCTTAAAAGAATCTATCAGGGTAATTAGGAAAAATAAAGTTACAAAACCATCACTTGCAAGTATGATTAATTAAGGTAATTAAGTTGAGATTAGAGCATTATACCAACTTGTGATAAGATAAAAAGATGGGTGGGTGCACTTTTTAAGATCAAGAAGCATCTTTTAGTTGGAATATTGCAACTAATCCTTTTTCCAACATCATCTATATGCTTTTAGTAGGATTCTTGGTAAAGCAATCTTTTTTTTCTTCTTCAAATTAGGGTTTTAGAAATACACAATCTCTTATGATTCATTTATAGTTGTAATGTCAGTTTAGATTTGATCTACAGTTGCAATGTCTCTGTAGATTGTCATGGAGAGAGAGAGAGATTATAAAAGCATGGAATTGTAAAAAAATCAGTTGATACCTCTTATTATCTGGATAAGAAACTAGAAATTATTGATGAACTGTTCTGCAAACGATTAGATAGACATTATAAACAAGGTCAGAATGATATGTTGGATGTACCTACAAAATAAACTAATTAGAGCTAATAAAACACAAAAACAGCCTAATTCGCAGTTCCTGATTAAGTTAGGTGAGAAGCAGGAACATAGTTCTTTGTGAAAAAGAAATATTGTTCTTGCTTTATTTCTTTTTACGGATTTGAAACTGAATATATGTAGTTGTTATTCCTTCTAATTGATATTCCCACGCTGTACAGCGATAAATAGAACAATGAAAATGGGAGAAACAAGGAAAACCATATAGGGGAGAGCTTCACTCAGTGCTCCTCTGCTTTCAGCCTCTTCCACAAGGTAGTTAGTCACATTATCATCAATAAACTTCTCAAAATATTTCCGGTAGCCAGTGCTTTTAGGTGAGAAATTTGAGCCTGTAACCTTCATCATCTCCATGGCCTAGCAAAATAATTTCTTTCAGTAATCAATCAAAATGGCTACAAAGACAGAACCAACAAAATATAAGATATCCAATTATGAGAATGCATCAAATGTATTGGTTTGCACTGTACAGCTTGTTGTGTTCTATGGTCACAATGTTTGATGCTGCAGTTTATGTTATTATTAAATTACGATCTCTAAACTCAATTGCCAATTACCTGGAAACTGAACATGAATTGCCTTGCTTTCTTGCTCACTTTAGGACTTGAATGAGACTGAAGTTTTTCGTACATAGCCCGAGCCTCATTTGGCCTGTCAATCATTTTGAATTTTTACTTCAATATAGTAGCAAAAAATAAATATATTAAAATTTTCAGCAGGAAATTGAGAAAATAAAAAGTGCACCAAAATGCAAATATTGGCATTCCAGTCACATTACCATCAACATTTGCTGGTATAGTTGAATAAAAAGAAAGGCAACCTTATTCGACACTGAACTGTCTTCCCAAATATGCGTGGAAATTTCACATTCATAAACAGTGAAGGCCATAGCCCTTTTTTTTTATGCTTGAGGTCCAGATATCATTTTCTCATAATGGCGGAATTCTATCCAGTCAATTTTCCTATATCAGTTATGACAGGTAACTGGTTCGCATTTCAATGAAATGGAATGAGTAGTCCGCTTTCAATAGAACATCAATCCATTAGGGATCTAAAAGTTATTGTAAATAAATGTACCTTCCAAGTGAATCTCGACAGATAGACCATTGCAAAGCTGCTAATCCATGAAGTTCACTCTGTAGAAGAAAGAAAATATTGTTCGCAATCAAATCAATAAATGACCAATTGACAATATATCATCAGTTGTCCTCTGCATCAAAAAAGAAAAGCAATAAGCTAATTTAATGTTGTAGACAACTTCGCGTTGAGTGTTTGATCCACTGGAGAGAGAAAAGGTCATAAAAAAGCCAAGCTTAGTTTAATTCAATGATCTTTTTTGCTTGCCAGGCAGCATGCCTACAGATCCAAAAATTGAGGATCATAGTTAAAATTAGATGCTGTTCTAAGGGTTATGTAGCACCAATTGTTTTATCTATTGCTTACTATCATATAACCCCAATTCTTATATCTAGTGCTTAGTATCATGATCATTAGGTAACGGTTACACCCTTAAAGCAATAGATTTCAGTACAGGGGTCCTAAGGCGTGCAAAACTGCCGAACCCTATCAGAAACAAGAGCTATCCAGGATTTCATATTTTATTCATAATTTTGTTGTTCATTCAAACTTCAACAAGATTTGACAATAAGGGCATTAAAAGTATGTTCTTAAATGACTAATTTAAATGGAGATGCAGTAAACATATATAAGCCAGCTAGGATTACCCAAATAGCGGTGATTCATATTTTAGGCAAAATTACCTGAAACGGCAACTTATCAATAACCTTCTGGTAATAGGGCACTGCTTCATTGAGCATTCCAGAATCCATCAAGGTGTCACCATCCTTCAAGGCCTGTAAATCTCAAAGGATTGAACTAGGGGGAAAAAAGGTTGCAAAAACAGTTCTTCTCCAATAGATGCATGACAAGCATTAGCATGTGATAGACTGTGGTTAGAATCAAAGCATGTCTAATCATATGATAAATTTCACAAGGCCCGATGTGGCCAAGTTCTCTTGCAAATACTGACAAACTCATACCCTCAAATCCTTTATTCATCAAGCATCTCTTTTAGCACTTGCATTTTCCCTCCCAAAACTAGCTATAATCACAAGTCCCTTGCCCATTCTTTCAAACACGCTTTTATTATTCTGTAAAGAAAAGGCATAGGCAACATTTTTCTAGGATTAAATCAAAAGTATACTTTGGTAAATGTTATAAACAATCACAAATTGGAAGATGCACAAAAACCAACTTAGGTGGTCAATCAATATATTTAATGGTTGTATACCAAAAAGCAAAGTAGACAACTCGCTATGCATTTCACATTCTTAGTGTTGTAGGTTAGTTCTCAAGCCATCCCTACACATTATATAAAGCAATGTATGTCAAAATTTAATAAAAGCTATTATCAGCATATTAATTTCCAATCCTATGCACGTATATCCATTCAATGCCTAAATATGGATGGATCACTCAAACTCGAGCATGGTACTTCTTTGAGGTTAGAATCTCCATTCATTACGTACTTTGAAATAAAACTTTTAATGGTAAAATAGATTGGAAAAAATTAAAATAGAAAATCTCAAATGGGAAACTTTTTACTGGGTTGAAGTACTAAAAGAGGCCAATCTACACTAACACCTTAAGATACAATAGGTAAGCAATAAAAACACAATTTTATTTCAGTGCTCATATTTAGTCTCCGGAGGCATTACCAATGAGCTGCAATAGTTTTAACCGGAAAAGAAATCCAAACAAAAATAAAACTTAAACAGGCATGCTAGTTTGCAGATAAGGAAGGCATAAACTAGAGTTTTATTTGAAGTAGTATACCAAGGACATGCAGTTCTAAAAGATCTATTTTTATTTTAAAAAAGCTATTTTTATTCCGATACTATGTTAAGTTACTTGTCATCTAGTCTAGGAAATACTTTTTAATGGAATATATATTTTCCATCTTATAATATGAATTATGGAAGTTAGAAGCCAGCAAGTGTACCTTCTCACACTCAAGTTTCAGCTTTGGATCAACATTTAAGCCAACTTTTTTCCTGTAAGCTGCAAGTAATTGCTTTGTGCGCTCATCTTTAGCCGTTCGTTCTTCTGCTGTTTCAAGCACATCTCCAGGGCGAATAGTTCTACCACCACCAAACTAAAAACCCAAGCAAGAAATATCCGAATGAGCATACTTCAGTTTGCATTGCTAGAAAATAGAGAAACAAAAAGGTGCTATTAACAATTTCCATAACTATTGGAATCGTAGGTTTCCCTTTTGTCCTTGTGAAAGAAGCATTACTTTCTTCCTCTTGACAAGTGTAACAGTTGCACAATATTGATTGATGATAAAGAAGGTTGAACAGGAAAAGAAAATTAAGACTAAAGTTTATTTTCTCTTGTTCTACTCTAATGTGGTTGGTGTCAGAAAATTTCTTTAAATATTGTTCCTTTCCTACTCTTTTATGCGATAATATCATTGCTACTACAAGGCTGCTTATCCAGTACAACATGCTAAATCAAGCATACTGAATTGGATATCCATTTTGTGGAAAAAGTTGCTTCTAAACTACTACAAGTTCATTATGTTAGTAGTCAATATCAATTGGCAGATCTGTTTACCCAAGGTTTACCTGGAGCACATTTTTGATTACCACATTCACAATCAGTTTGTGTTACCTCACACTTTGATTGAGGGGGATAATATCTATTAATATCTGTTGTAATTAACTTAAAGAGAAGTATGCTGAGTGTTATCTATTTTACATAGCATTTTTAGTTGTATGCTTGCATACAGCCTATTTATAAAAGGATTCTGTAGACCCTTTGAGCGCCAATGAGAAATATTTGTTCATAAGAAGTCAGATAATTTTTCTCTGTATCTGTCTGGAAAATTTAGATAGAAGTTTTGCTTTCTACTTCATACGATTATTTTTAAACAAACTTATCTAACAGCAATAATTGCAGGATCAATTAATAACTAAAAAAGCCAGAACACTAATTGAGATTAAAAAAATGGGAATTTTAAATAAAATTGGCATTTGAGAAAAAAAATAAAATTTGAATTAGAATACCGTCTTGGAAATATTTCCAGGTCTTGGAAAGACACCCCATGTTGAAACCTTTGGCTTGTAAAATTCTGAATCATTTTCTTGGCTAGGCTTAGGCATTGATGTTGTCGGGTCCCCAAACTTGCTTGTGTCTCCAACAATTATCTCAACTTCAGGTAAGTCCCCTCCTGGAAAAGAGTCTGTGACTGGGGTCAATCCAGGAGGCAGTCCCTTGCCCCGTTTCTTATCCGCAAAGTTAAGTCCCATGAAATCCATGCTTGAAATTGACAGTTTTTCTTTATTACTGGCACTGCTCTCCACCAAACCACTTACTAAATTCTCCCTATTCCCTCCCTTTAATCCTAAACCATACGAATATACAAATGTCAGTAAACAGTATATGCTTCAACTTAACAATGAAATGCTCCTGATTCTGGCAATTAGTTTGTATGCATTCAATACAGGGAACTAGAGTTTCTCAAATCTTTAACCATTTCAACTTTCGAACCAGAAAAAATGCCAAATGAGTTACCTAAATTTTCTTACACCTCGACTTGGTTTTTCTATAAAAAACATTCAGGAAGAAATTTAGACAAGTCCCTGAAAATGATTTATTTATACTACTGAGCATTTATAGGTCTTATATTTTCGTAAAAAAGTGGCTTTACACAATACTGATTTATACTTAATATCGACCAAACTGGATTTGCCCATAAAATACCTGAATTTGTTTCACTTCGTGCCGAACCCTTAACGTCTCCGCCCCCGGCAACCCCTTTATTCTTCTTGTACTCCTTTGCGTTCTCCATCGCAACCTTAACTGAGGCTGGCACTTCCTCATCTTTCCCATTATTCCCAACTGAAGAACCACCAGAACCCTTAACTAGATTTTGCCCAAGTTTCGTTTTCTTGCTGTCTCCAGTCGATTTCTTATATGCTTTAGCTTTCTCAAAAGCGAGCTTTACAGGGTGAGCCGGACCTGGTTCGGGTTCGAATTCTGGTGGATTTTGTGGAGTGGGTTCAGTATTGGATGGATTAAGAGAGAATGAGATTTTGAATGGAGATGTTTTGGAGGGGAAGAGAGCAGGTTTTTGAGTGACAGAAGAAAGCCACGAATGCTGAATTTGATGAAGAGAAGCCATAAATAGGTTTCGAAGTTGTTTTCAGTTTCTCAAGATGCAGGTGAAAGGCCATCGCCTTTTGGGCTCTGGTTCTTGTGTTTTAAATTACGGTTGGATAAGGGTAGTTAATCCTTTTCTTTTGGAGGCAAATAAGGGTAGTTAATAGTTTTTTGGCGACGACGTCATTTCTTTATGTTTTTAGCTTTTTAAAATATGATAAATAAAATACTACTAACTAATTTCATGGTTTTGCATGTATAGCTTCCTGTTTTAGTGGAAAGAAATAATCTAGCTGTAAATGAGAGATAACCAAAGATGAAGTTTGTTGTGGCAATTCTTGATATGGCCAGAGGCTCACGTTTATAATTAATATAATGGCAACAACTGCTTCGAGCTCGAGTTCAATTTGTTTCTACGTGATGATGTTATTTCTATATAGCAACAAATGTTTCATCAACAACACAGGCTACTAATATAATAGGAAAGGATTTCCCGTTACATATATGAGAAAAAATAGTTTGCTTGTTTTATTGATCATCTGAAGACCTTAAAAGAGTGATTTGCAGCAGTGAAGCCCCCGTCGACCATTAGATTAGCCCCACTAATGTACCTTGCTTCTTCACTTGCCAAGAAGAGTACAACATTAGCCACATCATTAGGCGTCAATTCCACCCCTTGCAAATTAGCATTCTTTGCAGCAAAGGCTCGGAAACCTGCCATTGCATCTTCTGTTCTCTCGTCCTCGGGCAAGTGAGCTAAGGCCAGGTCGGTTAGAACTGCATAAGGAGAAACACAGTTGACACGTATCCCATATTTTCCTAGTTCAGCTGCAACATTTCTGGTCAGCCCCAAAAGAGCATGCTTGGACCCTGTATATGCATGGGGACCCAGGCCTCCTATTACACCGCTGACACTGCAGATAGAAACAATCGAACCCTTATTTAGCGGGATCATAATCCGTGCTGCATGCTTCATTCCAATAAATGCACCCTTCACATTTACATCAAACACCTCTTCGAAATCTGATAAATTTACATTTCGTATGTCTGAACAGGGTGGACCTGATAACCCAGCATTGTTGACCAGAATATCCAGTGTTCCAAATTTTTCAACGGTGAAAACAATGGCACGTTGGACCTCATCTTCTATTGTGACATTACCATGGAAATAACAAGTGTTTGAGTCACCACCAAGGGATTCGCAGACACTCTGACCAAGGTTGTCTTGCAAATCAAGTATACAAACTTTTGCACCGTGCTTGTGGAATAGACGGACAATGCTCTCTCCTATTCCGGTGGCTCCACCTGTGACCAATGCTATTTTCCCCAATAACCTGTATGGAAAAAAAAATGTATAGACCTATAAGATATGATTTTTATAGAAACTACTGCAATAAATTAACTCTGTTCAATGATTCCAAATCAACCATGTATGACACAAAATCAAACATGCAACAGGTGTTAACAACAATTTAAATTTGGTGCTAAAAAGTCCCCTAAGACAGATTTGTAAGCTGATAGCCTGCAATTCTCTTACAGGTTCCTTTAATATGCCAGCTCTTCAGTGTCATCTAGCAACAACCAATTTTGCACATAAAATTTAATCTGTATATGTTTTAGATCATGCAAGCATAAATAAGCATCACATCAGAATGACAAAATTTATTAGGATGCTCCCTACTCAGCAAATGCAAGTGACAAATACAAGGCTCAAACCTCTGAGATTTCATTTGCCAAGAATGACAACGTATCTGGAAGTTTCTCCAGTCACACAGAGAAGAGTGAGTGAAAATACATTGCAAAATTGTTAACAAATGGCCTGCCATAAATTGGTACTCAAAAATGCCTTCTGCTATCCAATTCAACCTTGCCAGACTAACCACAGAAGTTGGATATCAATGAACGCACACATCATTTATAAGGATTAATTTAAAAAAAAGAAAAAGTAGCACAACTCATGATAGTAGCATATTTTTTGAAACTTAAAAATGCAAATTACAAAGACTTTAAATTTCAAGAAGCTTGGGCATTCAAAATCATCAGCACATCAATCACACACACAGGTTTGAAATATGAATCAAACAGCTTAGTTAAGCTTACTGGGACGATAGGTTTAGCAACAGAACTTTAACTATTAAAGAAAGGGTAGGCAACCATAATATAGTTGTTGTGAGGGCCTCCTTCAATGAATTCATGTTATATGATGACCAGTACTATATGGTGCAGTCAAGCAATTGTATTCCTTCCTTTCATTTTTCTATGTTCTCTAGTATCATCATTAACATGTATCTTTTGGAGATTCAAACTAGAAAGCGCCTACTTTTCAGTTTTTGCATCTCAAGTTATATCAATGATGCAAACTGACCAGAAATACTGGGCTATCAGAAGGTGAAAGCCAGGTTGAAATGGAAGTAGGAAGGGCATTTTTAGCCTAAATTTTATAAAATTTACCAGTCAAATGAGAAATTTAATCAAGTTTGGAAATTTAAATCAGCTAATTTAACTACAAAATGGAAAACCACTAAAACAAAACCAAAGACTATCAGTCAATCACTGTAACCAAAAGTAAATGAATTAACTTGGAAAATATTTTGGTGAGCATTTGGAACCCCTGAAACAGCTCATAACCTACTAAAGAACAAAGCTTGGCCAAAATCAAGATCAAGATCAAGATCAAGATCAGAACGGGCTACAGGCTAAATAAATAAACTTTGATTATATTATAGCCAACAAATTGCAGTAATCTAACTACCACCCATGGAATTCCTTAGCTTCGCAATAAACCATAATCCCACATCAAAATTCAAAACCACAAATGAATAGTAATAAAGAACAAGCGTAATAGGAGCGAAGCTCTTGTTTTATCAGTGAAAATTCTTACAAAAAAAATCATTAAATACATAAAAAAATATATGTATGCCAGTGGACATGAAAAGGAAATATAAGGTTTACCTTTGGCAAGAGAGGGCCGATACGGTGGAGCTTGTTGTGGCCATGAGCAGGGCTCTTTGCTTGCTTCTATTTCTGTCTATAAATGAATAAAGAAGAAGCTGGTTGTGTTGTGCATAGCACTTCGCTTCATGGGCAGGCAGATGTCGGAAATTAGGTGCATAAGGACAAAGTTTGGTGGGTCCACAATTGGCTTTCAAAGAAGCAGATATTTTCCAAAAAAAAAAAAGAATCACATGAAAAACGACGTCGTGTTAAGCACTTCAACTTCGTAAATTGTGTCCCAAGAATTTTTTGTTTCGACGGTTTTAGCGCCGGGCACAAATTGGATATTATTACAGACCCGACTACCGGTTTCAAAGGACTAACTAACCGCCACTATGGGTTCAACAGTCAACATCCTCCCAAAACCCTAACCTCCGATTTTTGATCTTCACAACTCAATACTCGAATCCCTATCCAGACATTATGTCAATCTAAAATCGAACATAAAAAAAGGAGAAACCCCAATCATTTCCCTTGCAATGACCAAAGTATACGGCACAGGCGCGTACGATTTCAAGCGCCACCGGGTTGCGGAGTACCCGGTCGAGTTGCAAACTCAACTTAGCGACAAGCCAGTTGAGTCCAAACCTGGTTCGACACTCCCTAGCTCGATAACCCTATCGGAGATTCAACGCGACCGGTTAACCAAGATTGCTGCAGAAAATTGGCTAAAGACTGGTGGCACGGAATCCGATGGGACCAAGAAGAAAGAGTTCGATCCTGAGCTGGTGAAGCAAATATACGAGACGGAGTTGAAGGTTAAGGAGGGAAGAAAGACTGTGCCATTGCAGAGAGTGATGATTTTGGAGGTTAGTCAGTATTTGGAGAACTATCTCTGGCCGAATTTTGACCCGGAAACTGCTACATTTGAGCATGTTATGTCCATGATT
Organism: Jatropha curcas; assembly: GCF_014843425.1. The sequence continues at coordinate 44,719 of NW_023590662.1, forward strand.
CTCATGATCAACGAGAAGGTAATTTAGCGCACTATTTTGTGAGAATAACTTATGGATTCTATAAATTGAAAAAATAACTTATGGATTATATGTTTATTATTTGCAGTTTCGAGAAAATGTGGCAGCTTGGTTATGCTTTTATGATCGGAAAGACGTCTTCAAGGGATTCTTGGAGAGGGTTCTTCAGCTGAAGGAGGTTTTTGTCCCTTCTTGTGGTTATTTGTTATTTTCCTCGAGAGTATTGTATCAAGTCTGCTTTAATTTATATGTATTTTTACTAAATATTATGTTTTGACTGCACATATTCTTAATGCGCTTGCAGGGCAGAGAGTTGAGTATATCAGAGAAGACAAATTACCTAGTTTTTATGATTAATGCCTTCCAGGTATGCAGTATAATATAAACCAACTTTGCCATCACGGTAGTAGGTGATCTGTCTTAAGTTTGTGTTTGGGCTCGGAGGGATTTGAGGAACTGGTTCTGAGATTCCTTCTAAGATCCATTTTGTAGGGAGTTTGACATCCTTCCACTTGATGGGTTTAGGGATAACGCATTTTATGTGGAAAAGTCTGTATGTAGGAGCAAGGTTTCTCCTTTTTTACAATGAACGAGAGCATTAAAGCTAAATGCTGTAAACATGGCTTTGTAATGTGACTAGGAAAAAAAATTATATCCTTGAAAGCCCAGCAATTAATTTATGTCATAATAACGAAAAAAACATATCCAATTACTTCAAGTTCCTACTAACTACACGTGCATGTTAGAGAATACTTGTTTTAGAATTATTATGTCCTTCCGTAAATGTGTATCCATTGGTGAGCGGGGAGAAGAGGGAGGAAAACTTGTGTCGAAAAGGCTTATGTGTCTAAATATGCGTGACTGTTGTATTATATTTACTATTGAACTATAATGAATTGCAACTTGGATTCTCAACTACAACTTGTAATTGGCTAGCACATTTATTGGTTGTTAGTGTGGATGCTATGTGAAATTTCTGAACTACATGTTCTATTCATCCCTGACTGCGTTGACGTAACCCACGTATGTAATGTCATGGACAATAGATATTATTGGGAAATTGCCTTTAAAAGCATTTACACATCATTTTCATCACTATTTTCTATGAAAATGTTTTAAAATATAGATTTTAACAAATCAATTAATAGTCTCATTGAAATTTGAATTCAGTACTGCTGGCTTTGTGATCATTCTTCAAGCTTGTGCCCTTTTTATTTGTCTTTAATTTTTAACTTATTTAAAAACTTCATTTTACAGAGTTTGGAAGATGAAATCGTCAGTGAGACAGTCCTGAAATTAGGAAGCTTACAGTCATGGCACTGTCTATCATATGGTCGATTTCAGGTAAGGTTTATATCCTTTATGTAAACTCTGTCATCTTAAAGATTCTGCTATGTTACTCTGCGGTTTATGATTTGCTTCTATCATTTGTAGATGGAGCTTTGTCTTAATCCAGAGTTGATCAAGAAATGGAAAAGGATGGTGAAGAGAGAGATTAAGGAGGCGATGAAAGGAGGACAACCTTTTGATCCTTCAACTTCTCTTGAAGTGAAGTTCTTGAGAAATCTGATTGAAGAGTTTCTTGATGTAAAGTTTTATCTTAAACTGTGAATAGTGACAATCTGTTACATCAACTGGTTTCTGCAGCTAATTTTTATGTTTTTCTTCAGGTGCTTGATTTCCAGATTTTTCCTCAAAAAAGTTCTATTAATGGCGATGGACTTGCTAGTGGTTTTGAGGAAGTTGATGATTCAGCAGTCTTGTACTGTGAGAGGTTCATGGAATTTCTCATTGATCTGTTGAGCCAACTGCCAACAAGGAGGTATAGTCCAACGCACCCTCTCCCTTACCTTCCTTTCCTCTCTTCTGCAATTTTACTGCATCTTGTTTGGTTTTCACTCAACTCGAGTACACCTAAATCCTAGTTTCTGCTTTTCATCCCACTTTTGTACCCTGTTTTGCTCTTATTAGGGTTTAATTTGGGCAGAAGTTTGACTGGTTGGGTAAAGCTTATACATCTGAATATTCCTTACTTTGTAAAGTTCATGTTTTCACAAATGTCGTTTGTTGTCATTTATATGCTTATCATCCTAAAGCAGAAATATGCTGCTCATCCATCCTGTGCCATGTTTTCACTTTTATTCATCTTGCTACTTCTGTTCTTTTTCTGCATGGTACAGGTACCTGAGGCCTCTCGTGGCTGATGTAGCTGTTGTTGCAAAATGCCATTTAAGTGCCCTTTACAAACATGAAAAAGGGAAGCTATTTGCACAACTGGTTGACTTACTCCAGTTCTATGAGAGGTTTGAGATCAATGATCATAGTGGGACACAATTGACAGATGATGAAGTGCTCCAATCTCATTATGATCGTTTCCAAGCTTTCCAGCTTCTTGCCTTTAAGAAGATTCCCAAGGTTTGATTCAGTACTTTCTTTTGAAAAAGAATAAATTGTTCTGTATGTCTGGATTTTGGAAAATTTTAAGCAGTTTTTACTTATTCTTAATATCAGAGCTCTGAATTCCTCCCTTTGAGACCCTTGCCCTTCTTTTGTAGTTGCGAGAACTTGCATTATCTAATATTGGTGCAATTCACAAGCGAGCTGATCTCTCCAAGAAATTGTCTGTGCTCTCTCCTGAAGAGTTGAAGGACTTGGTTTGTTGCAAGGTATGTAAAGGAGAATAGGCCTTATCAGGTTTCTGATGGAACTAAAATATTTACAACTCATTTGCACTAACACATCTGCTCTATGCCAGTGGTCTTGCCCATATTTTTTTTTAACCATTGTGCATTGTATATAGGTTTTGTAGATCTTTATACCTTTATAGTTCCACCTTTATTTAATTGTAGAACTTTTTTACTATTTTTTAACATTTGCTGAGATATGCCTATTTCTGATATTCATTTTTGAATTTAGCTATGCATGAGGCATGTGAATATACAAATACTTTATTGGCATTGAAGTTAGAGATGAAGTATGTTATCAAAAAATAAATAAAAGGTTAGAAATGAAGTACAATTTTGTAGTCTATGTTAATCATCAACCCAAGCTTCCCCCTATAGTTGGACAGATTCATGTGCCTGCCAATTGATGCTTTATTTTGGGAATAGAAAAGGAAAAGGCACTCAAGACAACCATCATTATTTGGAAATAAAATCTTCAGCTTATCCTTTGCTTATCCTTTCATGTGTATTTATTTCTCTTAAAAGGTTGGCAAATCCTTTCTGCCAATATAACAAATGGTGGTACTTGATGCCATGCATGTGGTCAATGTAATGGCAAACAAAGAAGAAAATGTAGTCCACAATTCCAAGGCTATTGGGCAGTGGCGTGTAATATCTAATAATCAAAGCTATTTTGCTTTTCATTATATTTTCTTCATTGCCAGCCCTTTTTTTAACATGTGCATGTGCAGTTATATGAACTTATGCACATAAAATGAACATTGACTTGTTTTAGTGCTCTAAACTATTGCCACTAAAATTTTTGCTCGTTTTACTCAGCTCAAACTGGCTTCTGACAAAGATCCCTGGTCTGAAAGAGTTGATTTTCTTATTGAAGTCATGGTCTCATTCTTTGAAAAACAACAGTCTCAAAAGGAAGCTATAAATGCACTTCCACTTTATCCAAATGAGCAAATCATGTGGGATGAAAGCCTTGTACCAAGCATCAATTACTCCGGAGAAGGTTGTCTGGCACTTCCAAAACTTAATTTGCAATTTCTAACACTCCATGATTATCTTCTACGAAACTTCAATCTCTTTCGGCTTGAATCAACATATGAGATTCGTGAGGATATTCAAGAAGCTGTTCCACATCTCCTTGCCTATATAAATAATGAAGGAGAAACAGCATTTCGTGGTTGGTCAAGAATGGCTGTGCCAATAAAAGAGTTTAAGATTGCTGAGGTAAAACAACCAAATATAGGTGAAGTCAAGCCATCATCTGTTACAGCTGAAGTTACTTTTAGCATTTCCAGTTATAAATCACAAATAAGATCAGAGTGGAATGCCCTTAAGGAGCATGATGTGTTGTTTTTACTCTCAATACGACCTTCGTTTGAGCCTCTTAGTGCTGAAGAAGCTGGAAAGGCCACTGTGCCGCAGAGGCTTGGTCTCCAGTATGTACGGGGGTGTGAAATTATTGAGATTCGTGACGAGGAGGGAACACTCATGAATGATTTTACTGGAAGAATTAAACGGGATGAGTGGAAACCTCCAAAAGGTGAACTGAGAACTGTTACAGTTGCTTTAGATACAGCACAATATCACATGGATGTCACTGATATTGCGGAGAAAGGTGCAGAAGATGTATATGGGACATTTAATGTGTTAATGAGAAGGAAACCTAAGGAGAATAACTTCAAAGCAATTTTAGAATCCATAAGAGATCTCATGAATGAATACTGTATTGTTCCTGACTGGCTGCACAACATATTTCTGGGCTATGGGAATCCTTCTGCAGCACAGTGGACCAATATGCCTGATCTTCTTGAAACAGTAGATTTCAAAGATACTTTCCTTAATGCAGACCATTTAAAGGAGAGTTTTCCAGATTACCAGGTTAGTAGTATTTTTCAAAGAATCATTGTATTTTAGTTCATGTGCAGGCTTCTAATGACAATGCTGAAAAAAGAAAATAAAGACTTTCCCTTCTAAAATTAACCCTAAATCTCCAACTATTTGGAAAAAATATTAAGTGCCTTTTGGTAATTTCAGTATGTTTCAAAGTCCTATACTTGGTAGTACGTTTAATCATTGACAGTCATCCCATCCCCCCTCCCTACTTTTTCTGTCCTCTTCAGAGTGATACCTTGCTAATGTTACATCTCTTGTTGAACTCTTGGAACTTGTTATCTTACAATAATGATATAAGATCTGCATTTTCTGCTCGTACAGTGTGTAAAACTGTTTACTGTTGGCCTCTTCTGGAGCTAAATGGTTATAATGGCAAGCTATTTATGGTTGTTGTTAATTCAATAACGTTATTTTGTTGTTTAGAGGTGGCTACTATTGTTGAATAGAACAATTTGGTTTCTAAAATGCAATTCCTAAAGTTTTGGGCCATAGCACGGTTGAAACTTATGTTAGGAAAAAAACTTTGACAATATGTGCAAATATCCCCAAACAAATGTTACGACTAAAACTTTATGTTCATTTTTTGAGTAATAATGTGAACTAAAACTTTATATTTTTCTATTTATTTGCAGGTTTGTTTTGTGAATCCAGATGGTTCAGAAAGCTTGCATCCAAGACCTCCCTTTCGAATTAGATTTCCTAGGATGCTGAAAGGCAATAGTCATGCACTTCCAGGGAATAAGAAATTAAATATTGATTCGGTGAATGATGTCGACATGGATGGAGGTGAGAAAGAAAAACTTATTGTGGAGGCATACATTCCTCCTGACCCTGGGCCTTATCCTCAAGATCAGCCAAAACAGAACTCAGTCAGATTTACGTCCACACAGGTTAAATTAGAACTCCTAGAACTTAGTTTTCAGGATCTTTTGATTCTCTTAAACCAGATTCTTTCCATAAAGGAATTCAATACTTTGTGAGTGAATTCCCACATTAAGCTTAAGTCTGATGTCTGAATTCCTTTTTCTTTTATTTTATTTTATTTTATTTTATTTTTTGAGGTGGGGGGGGGGTAAGGAAAAAAGAATTCAAAATTGTGGGGTACTATGAACAAATTTCAAATTTTGGCGATATAATTACAATTTTCTAAAATTATACACAATTAAACAAATAACATTCAAGTGAATTTGATAGTCAAATACACATAGACGCATGCACACACACATACTGTTCGAGGGGGCAAATGCATATATATTTAAATTGTGGGTGAAATTTTAAATTTTGAAAAGTTGGGCCCCCTGCCACTCCTAAAGGTAGTTCCGCCTTTCTGTTGGAAAGTTTTCTTGTGCCAGTAGTTTCCTTTTTCTTGGTATTTTGTTTTTGTTTGAAGATATTACAAATATATATGTATTTCTGGCTTCTTCTCAATGTAATGAATTATACCTTCACTGCATTTGTTCCCCAACAAGATTTTCAGGGAGTCAAGGAAGGACGTTGAACTGAAAGCTAATTTTGGTATGGTATATCCTTCTTTTTTTAACTAATCACTTGTATCTTTATGGTTGTGCAGGTTGGAGCAATCATATCTGGTATCCAGCCAGGGCTGAGTATGGTTGTTGGACCGCCTGGTACAGGGAAGACTGATACAGCTGTGCAAATCTTGAATGTTCTGTATCATAATTGTCCTTCTCAAAGAACATTAATAATAACCCATTCAAATCAGGCGTTAAATGACCTCTTTGAGAAGATAATGCAGGTATGAGGTTTGGAAATTCCCCATTTAAAGATGATGACAAGGATTATTCACTTTGATTTATCCTCTTTCTTATGAGTATTATTCCCTCATTTATTTACTGCAAGTGATGTGATGTTCAACATGACCATGGAGTGCTATACTTTATTCTTTATTTAGCTTAGTGTCAGTGGGTCGTGGTATCATGTTCTCTGATGCATGCTACTGTTCACTGTTTCAGAGAGATGTACCTGCACGCTACCTTCTTCGATTGGGTCAAGGTGAACAAGAGCTAGCAACTGATCTTGACTTCAGCCGGCAAGGTCGTGTCAATGCAATGCTTGTTAGACGATTAGAATTGCTTGGTGAAGTGGAAAGGCTTGCAAGATCTCTCCAGCTTCCTGAGGATGTTGGGTACACATGTGAGACCGCTGGATATTTTTGGTTACTTCATGTGTACTCGCGCTGGGAACTATTCCTGGCTGCTTGTGCCGATAATGAAGATAAACCAACATTTGTTCAGGACCGCTTTCCATTTAAGGAGTTCTTTTCCAATACGCCTCAGCCAGTTTTTACTGGTCAGTCATTTGAGAAAGACATGCGGGCAGCTAAGGGGTGCTTTCGTCATCTCCAGACTATGTTCCAAGAACTAGAAGAGTGTAGGGCATTCGAATTGCTCAAATCAACAGCTGATCGAGCAAATTATCTTATGACCAAGCAAGCAAAGATAGTGGCAATGACCTGCACTCATGCAGCTCTTAAAAGGAAGGATTTTCTTCAGTTAGGTTTCAAGTATGACAACTTGTTGATGGAAGAAAGTGCCCAAATTTTGGAGATTGAAACTTTTATTCCAATGTTGCTTCAGAGGCAGGAGGATGGCTATGCACGGCTAAAACGGTGCATTCTTATTGGAGATCATCACCAGTTACCTCCTGTTGTGAAGAACATGGCATTTCAGAAGTACAGCCACATGGATCAGAGCTTATTTACCAGGTTTGTTCGTCTGGGCATTCCTTATATTGAGCTCAATGCCCAGGGTAGAGCCAGGCCAAGTATAGCCAGACTCTATAATTGGAGGTACCGAGATCTGGGAGACCTTCCCTATGTGAAGGAGGCAGCCATCTTCCACAAAGCTAATGCTGGATTCTCTTATGAATATCAGTTGGTGGATGTGCCTGATTACCACGGCAGAGGTGAGACTGCTCCTTCTCCTTGGTTCTACCAGAATGAGGGAGAGGCTGAATATGTTGTCAGTGTCTACATCTACATGCGTTTATTAGGATATCCTGCAAACAAGATTTCCATCTTGACAACTTACAATGGCCAGAAACTTCTGATTCGTGATGTTATCAACAGGCGATGTGTTCCATATGATTTCATTGGTCCACCTAGTAAGGTAAGGATACTGATTTCCAATTTTAGACCATAATTGGCATGAGGTTTTTATTTAAAACAGAGTGTGGATCAAAATGTTTTTACCATGTATTTTGTCGCTGGTCCATTAAATGTTAATACTTGAAGGTGTTTTTGGTGCACGTTGAATTTGATAAAAGGACTCCTAGTGCACAGACTTCTGTTGGGCCAATGGCAAATTGTTGGGTCTTTATGGAACTTTTTGAAACAATAGGAAAAGGGCGCGTCTTCTAGATCTTGCTTGGGGATCATGCTCAGTATAATAACCGTGTGGTTTGTATGCAGGTTACAACAGTTGATAAATTTCAAGGGCAGCAGAATGATTTTATTTTACTTTCTCTTGTACGTACTCGCTTTGTGGGTCACCTTCGTGATGTTAGAAGATTGGTTGTTGCCATGTCTCGTGCCAGACTTGGCCTTTATGTGTTCTGTCGACGTTCTCTATTTGAACAATGCTATGAATTACAACCTACATTTCAACTTCTGCTTCAGAGACCTGACCGCCTTGCGCTAAACTTGCATGAGATTTCTCCATATACAGAACGCCATGTTGAAGATATTGGGTACCCGTATGTTGTCAGCAGTATTGAGGAAATGGGACACATTGTAATTGATAAAATGAATCAATTGCATCAGGTATATTTCTCTTGATCTTATATCTCTTTTGATGCTTTTAGTGTGTGTTTGATTCTTGAACTCACTGTTGTGAGGAACAGCCTAGCAAAGCTTGCTATCTAGTAGAATAAAGCATAACCCATATAAGCAGCAAGTCAAGCTAATTAGATCAGCTTCTTTATTCCTGGCCTTTCAACTCATAACCTTATTCTAATTGGGATTTTATCAGAAATGGTGTCTCTTGAGAATGTGATGGCCAATCCTACAATGACTTTCAAAGGGCAAAGTTCAATGCAAGATGTTTTATTACATGATGAGGCATAAGCTTTCTTAAATAATAGATTCTTAAAGTTTAAAACGTAACATTTAAGTTAACAAAATAGAATTCATTTAGAATATATACTTTTTCACATTGGACTAAAATTTTCATTTAATTATTCGACGCCTCCCTCTGAGTTCTGGTTTTCTTTATTTGTATTTTGCATATTTGGAACCTAGGCTTCTATTGAATTTGATGTGTTCCGCAATAAAAACATGGTGGAAAATAATATGCTGTGAGAAAGGTTTGTGCTATAGTAAGTATTCTGCTAAAAATTTGTTACCACTGAATAGAAGTAATAGTTGGGACTACTTTATTCAGTTGGTAGTCCCAGAGTTGCACCAGAGAATTGAGATACCTACCCTGGGCTTTTTGGCTATTATTGAAGAATTTCGGGTTATATAAATGTGAGATTGTAAAGTTGTGCGCCAATTAAGTTGTGTGATGAAAATCTGATGTGATGCAGTAGACATTGCAATAGTTTTCTTTTCTCCATTTATGATAATCTTCTGTTGGCTGTTATTCGCAACTTTGCGAAATTTGCTGAATTAACAAGTTGTAATGTTTCTCCTAATACCAGGCGAGGGTAAACTATCAGTTTGAGCAGCATATGACTTATTCATCCAATATATCTGCACCTGCAAATGGTGAAGCGGATGACACACTGCATAAAAGTGAACCAGAGGAAGCTAAAGAGATGGACGGCATTGAAAGCGGTGAAAATGGGGATTTGCCTCTTCAGAGCCAAGTGGATGGGGAAAAAGATACCAAAAATGGTCTCAATGGTGAAAGTGGCGAGCTTCCTGAAAGTACAAATGAGGCGACACGGATGGAGGAATAATCTAATTTTTAATTTGGGTGCCTGAGAGTTGAATATTTTTCTCTAATGGCAGGGTACTTTGAATGTTAAATGTAGCTGAGGTCTTCACATGTGCAATGATAGTACCTCACCACATGATCATATCCTATGGCAAAGAAATACAGAAGTTGTAGCACGTGTTTCATCTGTATATTCTGAATCGTCGATGTATTAATGGAGAAAATTTTACCATCCAGAGGAAAGTTTTGCTAATCTTGTTCCTAATTTTGTAATTGTAGTCGAATGCTACATTGTTCAAGTGTTATTTATAAATGTTGTTCCTTTTCCTACATCTCCCATTCGCTGATGTAATTAATAATAATACACATGTATCTTCATCCTTAATCAAGAAATTGACAGGCTTTAGATTTACTATCATATATATATGCCTTGTGGCCAATCTTATCATCGCAGGAGAATATCGTACTAATGTTGATCATTTTCCAAAAATCAGGTGTTGAGAGATCACCAATCTGATAGTCACTTAACATCTTCAGGTGTTTTACCTTTCGCCATAATTACATTCATGAAACCGAAGTATTTGCATTTTGATTATCTAATTACTACAGTAAATAAATGCAAAGGAGAGATCAGAGATCAATATATACCGTTTATGTTCAAATACATGTTAGGAACATACTAATAATTGATTTATTCTAAAACAAGATTGCCACTTCAAACTCGACCAGAACAAGTCACAAATCTTGCCAACTCTCACTGCCCAGCAAGCTGACATTCCTGATATGCTCCATCCAACTTCTGATTCAGAAAAATATAAAAATAAAAACTTGAATCAGAATTAATAATGCTTTACGTGTTACACATAATTAGCAATTGTAATTAGTAATAATTAATACCTCAGCATGTTGGATCAATCTGTATCTCTGGGACGTGAGAAATCTTGTGCCAGTCTTCTCCTTTCTCCTGCTGACACCTTTGTATAAGCAAAGGGCATCTGCCGATACATAGAATAAAAAGGGAGGAGGGCAACCCCTCTGCTGGCAAGGAATGGAGGTTAGGACAGTCATAAATCTTCAATTCTGCAAGAAAGGTAAGGTGTTGAAGCCCCTTGTAGTTCAAAGACTTGAGATTTTCAAGAAACTGAATCTCAAGAGAAGTGATAGTGGAGGGCAGCAGCGTCTCCTCAGGGAATGATTCTACATTTTCACAATCACAGATAGAAAAATGTGTAAGATATTGAAGCATTTGTAAATTCCACAGCTTGCTGCCAGTAAAGAGTTGGTGACATCCATCAATGCGAATTAATTCTAATCTGGAGGGCAAACCCTTCTCTGGCATGGATTGGAGCTTAGGACAGGAATGAATATCCAATTCTGTCAGAGAAGTGAGATGTTGAAGCTCCTTGTAATTGAGAGACTTGAGATTTTCAAGAGAAGAGATGGTAAGATGGGTAAGGGAGAGGGGAAGCAATGTCTCCTCTGGGAAGGATTCCATATTGTTGTAGAAACTAATGGAAAAGACTGAAAGAGAGGGAAGCTTTTGCAAATCCCATTGCCAACGGCCATCAATCAACTTCTTGCATCTGCCAATAAACAGTGACTGCAATTTGGAGGGCAAACCTCCTTCTGGAAAGGACTCAACTTCTGGACAACCAAATATACTCAATTCCATGAGGGAGGGAAGTAAGGATTGCATAAATTCCGGTAGGGAATTCAATTTCAAGCAATTGAATAAGGTAAGGCATGTCAAATTAGGGGCATCTAATCCTCCTTTAGGAAAAGATACTAGGTTAGAGCAGGTATAGATTGCCAAGGAACTGAAATATTTGAGAACCCTATAAGCTGCCTCAGATGCACAAAGAGATTCGAGATTTGGACAATCAAGGATAAGAAGTGAATTTAATTTGGGAAACAACTCTAATGGGAAGCACTTGAGCAAATAACAGGCTGTGATACAAATTTCTTCCAAACTAGTGGAAACAAAGCCCATTTGCTCCAGTACACCTTGTACAGAATCCAGGGAGGGGAAATTATGAATTGTGAGATTAGATTTTTCCAATAACATATCACGAGCACTGTCCTTTAATGTGACGAACACATTTGGAGACCTTGGAAGTGATACCACAAGCTGGTCACATCCATAAATATCAAGTTCTATCAATGATGGAAGGTGACTGGGCAATCCCTTTGTCAGGTTGGGACAATCTAATATATAGAGCTTCTTGAGGAGAGGAAATGCTCCATCTTCAGAAGAAATCCACTCGTGCCATTGAGGCATATTACAGAAGGATAGAGTTTCGAGGGAGCAAAATGGCTTCTTCATGCAACTGTAGAACTCATGACCCACAACCACAATTCCATCAAAACCTGCAATCCAGAGCTCTTTTAGAGATATTAACTGCCCAAGTGGTGGCAAGGAAAAGCAGTACTTACATCCATGTAAGCTCAGGGATATCATATTTGAGAAAGAAGAGTCTCCAACCCAATTTGGAAACCTTGTACCCATGTAACCAGATACAGCAAGATTTTGTACATTAGTATGAGGCTGCAACGACTCAAGTATTTGCTTTTCTTGCTGTGAATTATCAGCAATGCCATCCCATGTCAGCCTCAACATCTTAAGGTGCTTCTTGTCCTTCAAATTAGCTCCTGATGCATCTTGAGCATCCTTGACATACTGAAGATTCTGAATTCCGAGTTTTCCTAGATGCTGCAGCCCCTTCAACTCTTTGATCCTAGACCCATCAGATTTTCCCAAAATGAAATCAGTTAAAGTATGGAGCTTGGTTAATTTATCCATTTGTGATGGCATCTCCTGTAACTTTGTGCCTGTCACATCAAGATGATATAGGTTGACTAACTGGCTCATATTTGTTGGTAACTCGATCAGATCAAAGCATCCCTGCAGATTCAAAGTTTGTAAATTATACATGCTACTCACACACTCAGGTAATCTTTGGGCTGGGGCTCCATGGAGATCGAGATATCGTAAATGCTTAAAGCTGCCAATAGAATCAAGCAACTCAATTGCATCATCCTGATGGAATAGAGCTAATGCTCGTAGGTTTTTGAGATTGGGCAATAATTTATAGATTCCCTTGTTATCAACACGATCTTCAGACCGGTATACTCTCTGCATAAACCCTTTAGGTAGAAAGGTCCGCAAAAAATTGGCTTCACAGATGCTCTCATATCTCTTGTTGGCTTCATGTTTTATTGCTGCAAAGCATAGATGGCGAGCCTTCCTTGTAATTTTGAATGAACCGCCATCTTCTAATCTAAAGCAAAATTCTCCGGAGACATATCTGGCCAAGTCATTAATGAGGTCATGCATAGCGAAACCTGAATTTGATTGATGAAAAAATGACCTTGATACAAGATCATTGAAGTACATAGCACCCATTTCTTCAATTTCCATATCATCTGTGGGTTGGGAGAGAAAACCCTCTGCCATCCATAGAAGAACTAATTCCTCCTTCACAAATTCAAACCCTTAGGAATTATTGCACAGTAAGCAAAACATCGTTTTAGATGTGCAGGGAGATAATGATAGCTCAACCTTAAAGCTGGAAGAATGTCTTCATTTGACAAATTCCAGATATCACTTTTTAATATCTTCTTCCATTCTTGGACGTCCTTTTTAGAACGCAATAAGCCCCCAAGTGTTTTTGCAGCAAGAGGCAAACCGTTGCACTTCCTCACTATCTCTCTGCCAATTACTTCCAAATCAGAAAATGCATCAAAATTTCCTTCATCAAATGCATGTTTCTCGAACAAAGACCAGCAATCATCATCTGTTAATGCCCTCAAATAACGAGCTGGAACAGTGCACATGATCGATGCTACATTTTCATTACGAGTTGTAACAACAATCTTACTCCCTCGGGCTCCGGCTTTCAAAGGTTTCCTCAATCTGTCCCAATCAGTATACTGATCATTCCAAACATCATCTAAAACAAGCAGAAATTTTTTCTCCTTCAATGTTTCCTGCAATTCAAGCTGAAGCTGATTGGGAGTCTTCTCATCATGACTCCCTGGAGTAACCTCCTTCAAAATGTCTTTCGTTACCCTAAAAACATCAAATTCTTCAGAAACACAGACCCAAATTTTAGGATCAAACCACTCCTTCACTTTGATATCACTGTAAAGAAACTGAGCCAGAGTGGTTTTACCAATCCCACCCATACCCACTATAGGAATCACACCTAATTTATTGCCATATGGATCATCAGATAACAACAAATTCATAATCTCTACTTTATCATCATCCCTACCATAAATCTCAGGTTCATCTACCAAAGATGTGGTTGGAGTTCTCCTTAAAGATGATTTTTCTCCTAAACCCTCTTTTAAACCAAGAGCATCTTTCACTTTTACTAAAAATTCAAGTCTTTCTAAGATCTCTCCCAATTTCTCTTCCACACCGATTTTAAATGGATTAAAAGATGAGAAAAGATCCATCACCCGATCTTTGCTGGTTTGAGCATCAGCTTCCAATTGCCATCTCAGAGCGTCATAAGCAATCTCATCCAGCAAGTCATCAGCTTCGTAGACAGCATGTTTAAGTTCATCAAGCCACTCTTTAACAGCTGGCTTACTAAGCTGTTTCTCCTCAGCATCACCAAGAACTCCATTAACAGAGATCATAAAAACCTTTAACTTTTGCAGCAATTGATCATTGAACTTTTGGCCTTTGAAGAAATCAAGAACCTCACGAGAAGCCATTCTATCGAAGAGAACCTGAAGAGAAGCAGAAAGAAAGGAACCTCCCACCAAAGCAGCTGCCATGGTTTAGTTCGAGTGTAAGGAAGGAACTGAGAAGAAAGAAAGATGAGAGCTTTGACGTGGTTTAATACACAAACAGCCAGCGTTGACTAGATTCTCTTTTCTTAAATGGGCTTAAATGTTCATATCTTGCCCTTCAATATCGGTTAGAACTTGAAAATTGCGATATTATTGATCAATTTATATGACTGAAGTTTGGTGTTTCAATCTGACTTGGTGAGTTTTACTATTTTGAATTTCTGATCACTGTTGCTAATGCTTTTTTTTTTTTTTTTTTTTTTTTTGACTTGTGAGTTTTACTATTGTTGAATTTCTGATGCACTGTGTAATTGCTTGTTTTTTTTTTTTTTTTTTTTGGTGGGAGTGTTTATGAATCAACTGTTACTTTTTTTTTTTTTTTTTTTTTTGTGGGAGTGTTATGAATCAATGTAATCCATTCATACAATTCAATTTAATTCAGTTCTTGACTGTTATACGTGCTAATAACCAATGTAAATTATCCTGCTAGGAACCCGCATATAAATAAAGATTTGAATGATATCTAAATAAAAGAAACAAGTGTAAGCATGTATATTTAATAGTCTCAATTTTCCAAGAATCTTGAATGAACATGTCGTCCTTTCAGGCCTTGTAATTAACTTCAGCAACAGAGTAATTAAATTGAAAGTCTAAAGCCAAAATTCATCTATTACTCATCCTCGGTAACCCAATGCTGCCTAGCCTGAAGCTGGCATCAACGCAACAACAAGAGTAATGAAACAAGAAATAACATGTTCAATACTAGATCACTTGCCGACCCAATAAAATATACAGACAACAAGAGCAAGGACAGGAATATAGGTCGAGGAAAATCTTCCAAACTGGAGCTATATAGGCACTTCAAAATCCTGTCTTAAATGTTAGAAATGTTGGGTCATATTCATAATAATATAACTATAGCAAAAGAGGGGCAAATTCTATTCCAGTACCCAGCAAGCTAATCAAGTAGCTTGAAATTATGGAGGTTGCAGTCATTTCGGTAGAAAGCATTAAACCATCTTCACCTATTTATCAACTGAAACCATTCAAGCTCTGCCTTTTAGATCAGATAACTCTAACAACCTATTCTCCACTCATTCTCTTCTACCCCATTAACAATTCCCACTGGAAAAGCATCCAAATTTCAACTCAGCTAAAATATCACTCTGAAAGACTCTAACTTCCTTTTACCCGCTCTCTGGAAGGGTAGAAGACAATCTCATCATTCAAAACTATGAACAGGGAGCTCCTTATATTGAAACTCGAATAAAGGGTTACAATTTATCTGATTTCCTTCAACACCCACAAATGGAATCACTTAACCAGTTCCTTCCTTGCGAACCCTTTTGCCAACAATCAGACCCAACACTAGCACAACTAGCTGTGCAAGTAAATATATTTGACTCTGGTGGAATTGCAATTGGAATGGGCTTTTCACACAAAATTAATGATGGAATTACAGGAAGTTCTTTTATCAAAAGCTGGGCAGCCAATTCAAGAGGCTCTTATAACAACGTTATAAATGCTAATTTATCCGATGCATCATTGTCCTTTCCTTCACAAGAATCATTGCCTCCCAAATATACATCCTTAATGGAAAGTCTCTGGTTTGGTCCACGCAAGTTCAGTACCGGAAGGTTCGTGTTCGGTGCAAATGCAATAGCTATCCTAACAAATAAAGGAAGAAGTGAGCTCATATGGAACCCAACTCGAGTTGAAGCACCTGGTGCTTTTATATGGAGATGTGCAATGAAAGCTTGTACAAGAGTATCAGGTACCTTAAAACCATCTGTTATGTCTCAAGCTGTGAATATAAGGAGACTAACAAAGCGTCGCCTGTCGCGATATTCCATTGGAAATCTTGTTTGGTCTGCAATTGCTAGCTATAAACCAAATAAGGCGGAGATGGGGATTCAAGAATTTGTGGCTCTAGTAAGAGGCGGTGTGGCAAGAATCAATAGTGACTACCTAAAGACAATGTCAGGCAATGAAGGGTCCATAGCCATTTTTGAGCACCTAAATGGACTAGCAGAGATTGCAAGTGAAAACCCAGATGTATTTAGCTTCTTCAGTTGGCATACATTTGATTTCAGTGATATTGATATTGGATGGGAAGGTCTATTTGGGTTGGCATTTTTGGAGAGGCTGGTAAAAACAGTGCCTGTGACTCCAATTTCATAATTTTGAAAGATATTGGAAGGAGCAATGCAATAGAAGCCTGGATGGCATTACAGGAGAACATAATGGCCATATTAGAACATGATCCTGAGTTCCTTGCATTTGCTTCTTTGAACCCTAGAACAGTGACGGAGCCAAATGAATTGCTTTTGTGAAAAATTATAAATTTTTTACTGACGCTTACAGAGTAATTCAAGATTGACGATATTATTTGTGAAGAAGCCAAGAATTGCTACAAGTAGTCTTTTGATCCAGTAGTTAAAACCCAATTAGTAAAAAGAACATATGGATCAAATTGCTCGAAGTGAATCAGCATCGCAATTTGGTAGTGATAAAAAGTCAGCCTGAAAAAGCATACAAATGTGGAATCATCCTTATTGCTCTAGTACAGTGATAATGAATATCATAAATACAAGTGCAAATTAGCTTGATCAAAATTTGATGCTAAATATGACCACAATACAGAGAGAAAAAAAAAAGACATGATTTCGGATATGGAGGTTGAATCAATCCCCAATAAACTTCCGTTTCTTAGATGTATTCATGTACGGTCGAATCACCCATTCAGTCTGGGCTTCACTCTGATCCATTGTTCCCAGCTTTACCTGCAAATCCAGAGCACAAATGTGACCGTACAGACTTCGTTACATGTATCGAAGATGCAGAAAGCATTTCTTAAAAATCATATTGTGAGGCCAATCAACAAAACCACGTCTTCCGGGAAACCCAAAGAGCTAAGCAGTCTCAAAAAATTTATGGAACCAGGTGCATATTGCAACAAGAGTTTAGAGCATTCTCTGGCCTAAAAGCATTGAAGCTCTGCCACCATCAAGAAAGCAACTAATTACAAATTTTGGATTATAAATATTTATTATTACTATTACCTCCTTCCCATTTTTCTAGATAATGTTGAGCTTAAAATGGAGTGTACAATTGGCCCTAACTACCATATGAGTGTAACCATTTCTCTACACATGAGCAAAAACTCCTTTCTAAATTGCAAACAATCAGGTAATTTTACACTAAACACCAATGCCCTTTTTTGAGGGGTCAAGGACAGTGAAAAGTGGATCTGCACTATAATTACCTGATAAAGCCGCATTTCAAACCGTGGTCCAATCTCTTTGAGCTCAATAGATTTAGGACCTCCATGCTTTTCATAAAGATGATGCCTGTATATTACAAAAAAAAAAAAAAAAATAAAGATGAGCCCTGTATATTACCAAAAAAAAAAAAAATAAAATAGTCAAACAGTGAATACTACTTAAAAAAAAAAAAAAAAAAATAGTCAACAGTGAATACTACTGAAAGGCAGACATGATGAGCTATTCCAACATGATGAGTTATTCCCATAAAAGAAAATATAAGCTTTCAGATATTACAGAATTAACCAACCTAAATGAGATATAGTCAGACTGATTTGCAAAAGTGATAATGCGCTTAGTGTCAGGCTTTGGTACCGGGAAAAGATGCTTTAGAATGTTTGCTGTCCTTTCGCCCAACTATCAGAAGTGTCAAAGAAAATCCATTAGCGCTAAAAACCATCAACAATAAGTAGGTGATAATTGATAATCACGCTCACAGTATGGATATTGCATAAGTTTGATATACAAGCTAAAACCACAGTTGGAGTTCCATCACGTTAGTTAAGAATCCTTCTGCCAATTTCCAAAAGATAAAAACAATAAGCTTTTTGTTGGCCACATCACCTTAGTGTGTATATCATGTCAAAACAAACAATACACCGAACAACCGATAAAATTATGGGATCCTACAGGATATCCAATAAATACAATCCGTCAATATTTTGCCCATATCTACAGTAGTCATCTTAGCAAGTTCAGTGTAGAAACTGTATTCTAAATGTACCCCCAAGAAGCTGTATGAGATCTCTGAATGTCAACCCTCATGGAACTAGACTTGCAATGTTCTTAACAAAAAGCACAAAAGACATCAGAAGCAATAAACCCACAGCCTTAGCATGCACTACTGAATAGTTTCTTCTACAATAAATAACTTCTTTCTATTGGGAAAGAAAACAGAAACTGTTAATGGTTCACTATGAACTTAAAATACATCCAAGAAACATCATTTTAGGATTAGTAAGCCACTCAAAATGTTAAACAGAATCAATTGACCGATCAGCGTCCATTACCACCAAGAACTCAAATCATAGAACTGAGATAAAATAATCAATAATTGAGTAATGATTCATGATTACCTTGGTTTTAAAATTGTTAAGAATCAAATGTGGGTAAGCCTCAGGCATAGTTCCAATAGCTTTCTTGTCCTTGATGTCATGTCTAGTCACCTAAAGCTTAACACTTGATTAGCATTTTAATGATCCAAACAAGAGGCTAACTCAAAGGATCAAAAACACAAGATAACCAGAATACTTGCCACATTGAGCAATCCAAAATATGCAGTCGGACCAAAAGGTAAATGGCTTATGATCAAACCATCAGGTACTCCACGATGTTCATGAACCAAAATTACATCTGTATAATCATGTGCGCGGCAACTTTCAATAATTTCAGAAATAACCTGCAGAGAAATAAAGTGCATTTACATGATGAAGTCCAACTCTTGGCAACTACATAAATAGATTCATGATTCCCCCCTTATATACATGTTTAGCATTCCTCAGATGACATAATGGATAATTTTCCTTTAATATCAGTTAAATTAAATTATGGATAAAAAATCATCACAGAAACAAAAGTACAATGTCTGCTTCCCAGTTTCTTATCATATTGCAACAAAAAGTTAAAGAAAAACTGGAAAGAGATGTAAATATGTCACCAAGTGACCAAATTCTCAAAAGGCCAACTTAAAGTTATCAAGAGTCTAGCTGTGTGGCGAAATGGCTACCTGACCACCACGATTGATTCGTTCTGCATTAGGGAAGACAAACTTCAATTCCTGAAGGAAGCGGGACGCTTTTTAATCACAGTTGACGATATACATATATATAAGCGGGACGCTTTTTTAATCACAGTTGACGATATACATATATATATATATATATATATGATATATATATATATTATATATATATATATATATATATATCCCAAAAAATAAACAAAGAATTCATAAATTTGGAACCTTTACAAACTGTATAAGAGGAGCACTTGGATTGCGAGATGTAGTCAGCAAAATCTTAGGATCCTTTTCAGTCGCGTTTGCATATTCATCATCAATATGAGTCTTTGGAACTAAATTTCAACAATACAAAGTAAGAAGAAAAAATTTCAAGGAACAGCAAAAAAAATTCCAAGCGACAGCGAAAGAATTTAAATAGAAAAAAGAACATACTTGCAGAGTTTTCATCTTCGAGATCAATTTCTTCGCGAAGCTCATCATGTTCGTTTCTGAGCTCCGTAGGAATTGGCTTTCCCTCTGTGAAGAAAAGACACGAATCAGTCACATATATATTATTTTGTCTGTTAATTACGGTTAATTTCAAGAGGTTACCAGCTAGGGCTTCCTTGATTTTGCGTTTTTTTTCATATAGCAATCTCTCTTTTCCTTCTAAGCTCTTTCTGTACAAATACTCTCTCCTCAAACGAATGTTTCGGCGCAACATTTTTCAAACTAAAGAAAGAGAGAGAAAGGTAGGAGACACAGAATAGATGTAGAAAAGGAAGTAGCAGAGGATTTACTAGGGTTTTAGAGTAGTGAAATAAGAAGAAAGAAAGAGATGCTCTTAAGCGACGCCGTTTATTAGCCTATGGCTTTTAATGAAAAATTGCGAACGACACAAATGACATGTCGTGCGATTTAAATTTCGGGAAATTTGGGTTTATTTTCATATGGACTGGCTCTGTTGATATATTTTAGGCTTTCCGTGGATATTTGGCCCACGAGTCTTCGGATTTTTAGTTAAACAGATCTAGCCGATGGGCCTCTTATGAGATATAGGTTTTGTTGTACATGGGCCTTTTCGTGGGTTTCTAAATTAACTGAGCCCAACAATATAAACGACAAGATGTGCTCTTTGGTTTTACTCTATTCTTCTGTCGTTCAATGCTATTCTTGAATCCCTTTGCCACCGCTATTTCAGTTAGCAGCAAGAGATGGTTGGAAAACTAACAGAGGAAAGAAATATTTCCTTTTTCTTTAGATTTAGATTTATAATATGACAAAGCTAAAAGAAAAGATGGAAGCAAGCAAAGATATATTCTCTTTTAGTTTCATATTAAGAAATTCTGGTAGGCATCTTTTTCTTTCTTTATGAGATGCTGTTTACATTTTCATTCTGTATCCACCTGAAAGAAGAAGCGTATCAGAACCAGAAAAGCTATGGAGAAAAGCTTTTACAAGCATCTCAAAGCTGTCAACATAATCAATATTAAAGGTTTCTTTTTTTTCTTTCCTTTTCCGTTTTATTACATAGTTGCGTATTTTAATTGATTTAGGTTAGTGGAAGACAACTAAAGATTCTGATTCTTACTGGATGCTTCAGGAATGATAAAAGCTAGATTTGCAGGATAGGCTGCAAGCAATGTATTACCATTAAGGTTCTTCAATAGTAATTGCTAGTATTTAAAGGGATATAATAACACTTGACAGCCTATATTTTTGTTCTCCTCCTCTTGATTAACAATGGAACATCAGCGAGAGAAACAGCACACCAGTAATGACAAGAACCAGCCTAAACCGGGTGAGGTCCCCCTCTCACTGCAAGACACACACACAGAGATTAATATTTTTCAGTTCATTTATTTACTTTGGAAGTTTTGATAGAGCTCTGGAGTAAGTTGAATTCTGTTCCAAAATAACTTGCAGGAAAGAAGAACAAATGTTGTCCACACACGAAACCAAAAGGGAGTAGAGGCGATAGAGGCTTTCTTGAAGGATGGTAATTCTTCTTTTTTCTCCAATCAATTAGTCTTGCATACTGTTGGTTGTATGGATCACTCATTTATGAGAATTTTTGTATAAAGAACCTCTTTTTCTGATCATTTGAACAATTTTTCATCATCAACTATGCAGCCTCTTCGCTTTGTGCTGCTGTTGGGTCTGTGACATATGCTTTGACACCACTGTTGTAATTGGATGAGAGACTACAGATCATCTTCAACACGCACGATCCTTATATGTTGCCTGTATTTTTAATCTAAGAGAAAATTACTTGTATATGTTGTGATTGAACAAACTATATCATAGTGTGAGTTGCTGAGATTTATGTAATTCTTGGGTTGTGAGATCAAGCTCAGGTTCTTGAGTCTGATAGATCTATGTATTGGTAACAGTTACTAATATTTGCTATGTACAAGCACAGAGTTTCTTACTTTCAACAGTTTGTCTCAAGTAAAAAGAATTAAATAATTCAGAGAAAAAGAACTAAAAAATGTGAAGGTTTAAATTCTCAAGCAACAATGTATACAGAAGTATAATGCAAAAATTCTATGCACAACATTGCTTACATGACACAAAATTGTCTTAGAAGTAACTAGATTGAGGTTGCAAAAGCTCTAGTTGCGCCAAAACTTTTGCAACTGCTGATGTTAATTTTGAATCACCAGTTTGTGCAAGATCAATGAGAAAAATCTGAGCAGATGGACCATATTGTGTTCTGTGTTCCTCAATTCTAAATATCCTCTCTAATATCCACAATGCTTTTTCTCGAGCCTTCACATTTCCAAATTCCAATACTTTCATTATCCCTGGAAAAACTGACATTTTGGCTATATAGTTGCTCCCACTCTCCCAAATTTCATCTTGCAAGAGAGTTGCAAGTGCATCAAGAACAGCTTCATCAGCTCCTCTCTCTTCTCCTTCTAATATCTTGATCAAAGGAGAGATAGCACCAGCCTTGACCAAACAAAATGTCCTTTTAACATTGCAATAACCATCATGAACTTCACAAAAAGCCTCTAAAGAAGGAGACATGCATGTCCACCTCGATTTTGACTTTCTTAGTGCTAATGAATTTTGTGATAGTTGAGCTAGTGAGGTAGCAGCTCTACATTTAGCAACCAGTGATCCATTTGACAGCAACTTCACAAGCAAAGGAATTGTGCCCAATTCTGCAGAAAGAAGCTGTAATTTCCTATCAGATGCAGTAGTAAAGCGAATAAATAAGCCTGCAATGCCCTCCATTAACCACTTTGCTGTGCAAGTTGAAGTTGATTCACTTGAACTCAATATCGAGATTAAAATGGGCAGCAAATTAGATTTCCTGAATGTATCTGTTGCTTTCTTATTGCCAATGGGAAGATTGCTCAGAATTCCAATTGCAGCAGCTTTTTCACTTTCAGATACTGAGGAAGAGGCTATGTTGACAATGTTATTAAGATGAGCTTCTCCAAGCTGCTCCATCAAGTCTTCTGGTGAATCATTAGAAAGAGTGAAAAGCAAATTCAAGGCAGCAGTTCTGTTTTTGATATTAGTTTCTGTTAGGAAAGGCAAGAGAAGCTGGAGTGCACCATTTTCCTTCATCTTCTTTCTTACTTTGGATGCCCTAGAATGTGAAGCAATGCTATCAAGTGCTTGTAAGAGATGAAACTGAATAACTGGACTGGACAGATTCAAAAGTGAGAGCATCTGCTGAGCAACATCTTGGTTGACCAGAATAGATTCTGATTGAGCAATCCTTGCAAGTATGGCTGCTGCTGGCTCCCGAAGAGTCATTAGCACAGATGTGACAGAGAATAGTAGCTGAAGTAGGGGTAGTACAATGCCTGAACTGATTAGACGCTGTGTGTTTTCTGTCAACATTGATAAATTTTGTAATGCATTTAAAGCAGATAACTTGGCTTCAAGTTTTCCAGTTTTAAACATTTTGACAAGGGGTTCAATTGCTCCATCTTCACCCAGGGAAGCTCTACTTGGATCTGTGAGCTCCATTCTTGAGATTGCTGTTGCCATGAGGATCTTACTCATATCAGAGCCTGCGAAAACAAGATGATTATATTTAGAACAGCAGCAACTTGAAAAAGTGCAGCATTTTGTAGGAATAGAATTTGGATCTCAATTTCAATTAAAATTCAGATTAGTAAGATGGGGACAGTAAAAGTCTCCATTCCTTACTTAACCCAACATGAATTTTATGTACTTTCTGCAAAGATAGAAGCCATTAATAAGTATATATCCTTCCACAAACAATTCGTGCTTAGACTTTTACTCAACCGTTTAATGTTCAGGTATCAGATAATCTGAATAATTTCTACTTGTGACACCATCTTAATATGAACTCAGAAATCTGCTAGTTATGATAATTCAAAGGCACATGACAGCACAAGAAAATTTTCCAATGGTTTAAACTCGAAAAGCAAATGTATCAAGTGAAAACAAGTTCTGATACTACCTTCCTTCAGGCAATGCACTAGAGGTTTAAAGTAACCAGCCTCAGCCATATGAAGTGCATTTTGCGTATTGCTTGACAGAGCAAACAACAACTTTCCTGCATTATGAGAAGCAGTTGGATCATCCCCATTAAGCATTGTCACTAGCATAACAATACAGCCTTGTATTCTTCCAATACGCCGCCTAACTGCAGAAATTTCTGAGAGTTCCAACAACAAACCTACAGCTTCCCTCCTTTCATCCTCGTCTCGAGTCAAAGACTTCACCAATAGTGATAAGAACCCAACATCTGCCATCTTTTCCTGCAGGCTACCACAAAATGTAAGATAGCTAACAACTTGAAATGTTTCATTTTTCACACCAAATTACAAAGAGAAAAACGATTGATCCTTGTCTTTCACCTTTTTTTCATTACTATCAGAAGCAAGGATTCTTAGCATTTGAATGATACTCAACCGGCTGCTAGGCTTGTTTGAACCCAGTCGAGTAAATAGAATAGGAATTATTCCTTCATCATTAATCCACTCCTTATCAATCTCTTGATCCTTAATAAAATCACGCAATCCCATAAGTGCAAGCCTAAACTCTTCATCATTACCATACTTAAGTTGCAACACTATTTCTTCAATACTAAGAGTAATGCTTTCTTCCTCAATTTCCCTCTCAGAGTCAATTTCACTCACAAACCCTGATTCTTGACTTGGTCTTGGACTAGGATTTGCACTAGGACTTGGACTTGGACTTAAAATAGCATTATTAAACTTGGTATTCATCAATTCTTTATGTAATGTTGCGACCTTTTCTTTAATTTCCGGAGACACATCAATACTTGCAAAGAGCACAAGGCCTAAAGACCTCCCAAGATCTTGAGTCAAGTCCTCCATTTGCTTAAGAGGTGATCTCGAACCTATGTTTTGAATCAAGTCCTTGGCACGCCTAAGCTCTTTTTCAAGGGATTCAACTGCTTTTCTAACGGGTGGTCTATCCATGATCTTATCATTTTGCTTCAATTCTATGAGAATTGGTGAAAACTTCTCAAGCAGAATTTCAAATTCAGTATAAATTTCTTTTTCAGACTCAGATTCCTTTGCTAGCGATGCTACCTCTTCTGCTGAGGCTTGCAGCTCTGTCACAAGCTTAGAGAAACACTTTTCCTCACATGATTGCATTTTTTTTTTTTCCCTTTCAAGGTAAAGATTTAGACAGGAGTATTGAGAGGAGTGAAATAACCAAGACAAAAATCAACAATAGGAAAAGGTGTAGATATTGAGAATCGAAAGCAATCAAAGATCAAATTAGGGATAAAATCGAGAAGAAATTACAATAAAGAAGATATATATATATATACATAAAACACACAAATACTTGTGTGTTTGTGTTCTATATTTATGAGACTGAGTGTATATATATGTGCTTGCATGTACAACAAGAATCAAAGAAATCAAATAATTCAAGAATTCAACAAGGGGAGAAAGATAAAGAATTCAGACTGGAAGAAATAAAGAGGAAATGAACCTGAATTGACTGCAATAAAAATCCAAGAAAGTGTTCGTGTATCCATTAAATCCGTATTGGGCGGGATTACAAGAAATATAGAAGGAAACCCACAAAAAGAAACCAACAAATAAACAAACTTATGTATGAAAGACAGAGTGTTAGTCTCCTTTTTCCTTTTAATTTTGGAACTACATAAGAAGATTTACTATTGGGCAGCAAATTGGAAGTTTCTTGTTTGGAGGTTTGTGGAGAAGGGTATCTTCTAGGTCAGTGTCATCAGTCGGCTATGACCTGGTTTCTTAATAATAAGATCAGTTATCTTCCTCTTTTTGCTATTTTTTCTTGCACATTTAATGAGCGGTATTGAACAAGGAAGGACCGAGTCAAAAACAGAGTTTTACTACCCTGTTTCTGCATTTTCTGCATTTTGGTATTGCAAGCAATGAAATTGAACTTTGAATACATTTGAATAATAAATTACTCGGTTTTGAATTCATTCAAGAAGAAACCCATTTGAATAATTTATTATTAATCAAATTCCAAAATATTTGGATTAGGCCAAGGACTACGTGATGGGAAACAAACATCAAAACGGGACAAAAGGGCTCAATGCTTTTAAATAAAGCCTTTTCAAGAAAAACCACTTGTCTTCAAGATTTTGCACACAAATGTCAACCCATTGTTCGTTAAGATTGATCTTTTGCCTGCAATTATAAATTGAGAAAAAAAATTGCACGTGATAAGAAAGGCCCTTTAAAAAGGGTCTATGATTAATAAAGTAAGGATTGGGTAAAAAGGTAATGAGAAAATCACATTCACATGTGCTTCAAATTGCCATTTGTAAAAAGTTTTGCCACCTAAAAACAAAAAGCATTAGCACGTATTATCTCCGTTCCATGTTAAGTGTCCATTCAGAGAATTTTACTATGACGAAAGAAATTATGTGAAATCATTATAATTAGGGTTAATATTTTATTAAAATATCTTTTTAATGAACTAAGTTGGCAAAAAAAAGATTGAAAAAGATATTGACTCAAGACGATTAGGGTATATTTGAAAATAGTTGTATTATGTTATTTTAATTCCATGACAGCCCTTTTCAGTCAGTAGTTTTTCTTTTCTACCGGCCCTTTTCTTGATTTTTTGATACAAATATTTCCTGAAAGAGGACAACTCATGAGTCAAAAGTAGAAGTTTCTCAGTAATGTGATTCAATCCCATTTGTTAACTGAATGCTAAAAGTCATTTAGATGGCCAAAATTGTTGTAAGAAACAACAAAAATTTGGACACTTCTCATTGAACAATCATCCCAATGTAACATATTTGAGACATGTCTTGCATAAAG
Source organism: Jatropha curcas (assembly GCF_014843425.1). Next base: position 71,350 of record NW_023590662.1, read on the forward strand.
ATGTTCAGAAGATTGTAAAACCACTTCTGATTTGGTCATATTCATTTGTTCAACTGCTAAAGATGTTCAGCAGATTCATTGTAGAAAACATAAGGAATTTTGTTGTCCTTGGACATCCAAATCATAAATGTTGCTTCTGGCTTGCACTTAACTCACTTCAAAGTTTACAAATTTTCTTTTGACATTACACAAACCAGAGATTGACATACGAAAAATTATAAGAAATCATTACAAGCAATCTGATTGATGAAATTAGTATCATTACATGCATAATGCTAATGAAGTTTGATTTTTGATCCAGTAGCAATTACAACATTTATTTTATAAATAGCAGCATAAGCAATCCAGTGTCAATGGAGATGAAGACAGAGTAGTTTCAGGTAAACTGAATCAGATTTTTGCACCAAGTAAGGTCATCAAGAAATCTTTGTAATCTCCTGAAGTGTCACCAATAACATCATCATCAAGTTTAGATTTGTACATGTTGAAATACTCTCCCCTGATTTTTGTCGTGTCGATTTCAGCTCGAGTTATGATTGCTCTACTTAGCGAATCTTCATCTGTCCCAAGCCCAATGATGGCAGTTCTAATGACCTGTCAACAAATGAATAATTGCTAACTGAGAAGAAAATTAAAGACTTCAAAACAATGGTTGTGTTTTTTCTCATGGAAAAATTAATCCGCAAGGGATCAAAATCAATGACCTCAGCGAAGTGTTTCTCTGGGGAATCAAGGCACAAAATTACAATTCTCAACAGAGATTCCAAATCATCTTTTCCACATTTCTTTATGTCCTGCAAAGAAAATCAGTCAACAAGATAACCTCTAGAAAAGTTCCTAAGAAAATCATGTTTTCTAAACTCAGATAAATTGCAGAAGCTGAACCTGTTCAATAGGAGCTCCAAAGTTTTCCTGGTAGCACTTGAACGTTGCTCTGAGCTGATACACATTCCGAGTGCCGAGGACAAACACTATATCATCATGATCTAGTTGCTTTCCTTTGATAGCTTCATGCAATTTAGCTGCTTCTGAGTTGGCCAAATTCATATCCACCAGTTCTTTATCATACCTGTAAGAGCTTACCAAACCCACCAAAAGCTGTCCAATGCAAAAATCAGAATCACTTATATCATAAACACTGCCGACATAATCGACAGTCAAGTGCCATGTTTGGTTCCTTTCAGAATTGGGGATCCAAAATGCAGTTCTTTGGATTACATTCATTTCTCTACCGTTTTTTTTTTTTCTATCTTAACTTTCCACCAAATATGGGTTTTTAAGGAGAGTGACTGACCTTTCTAAGTGGCAAAGAGACAGCAGATACAATGTCTTCTTCAAGGGAGCAATCAAATAGAGAACAGTAGGCCTGCCTTACTGCTTGCAAATGATGAGGAGAATTTGCACATGCTATCTCAACAAGCACTTGCAATTGCTTGGCGCCTTTCTTCTTTCCTTTCAATACCTTATTTGCAAGTTTTGCATCCCTTTCTGGCGGATCATACGTCCACAAAATTACTGCTTTCTGTAAGGATTCAAATAAAGTCTTTAAGTTTTCATATATGTGGACATGAATAAAGTGATTGACATGAATGAAATTCCCTATGAAACAGAAGCCTAGTTACTAACAATCGAAGCTTTTACAAAACTGGGGAGCAATGGGATCTCAAATTTTTACCAAAACTCATGTTTCAGTCGGTGGTTTGCCACTCATATTTTAATAATTTAATACTATATGTTCTACAGAAATCAGATTCTAAGAAAAGAATTATTTTGAGGGGGAAAAATCATGAACTGACTTGAATAATGAAAAAGTTCATACTCTAAAATCACCAGAGAGCTCGGAACGGAGACGATCAGTGAGAGATTCTTTGTAAAGCTGCTGATAGGTTTCTTTGATTTCCCTCCTTTGACTTGCATTTCTACACCCTAATATCTGTATAATCGCCTTCTCATCTGTGCCTAATCCTATAACCAGTTACCCATAGAAGACAGCAGCAGGAGAAATATTAAGTCCATTTATGGCCTATCAAATAAAAAGTTCTTAAATTGAAAATTGCGTGAAACCATCACCTCAGAGGAAGTTATGGGGAAAAGAAAAAATTGAAAAGAAAATCAAGAAATTCTAACAACTGAGAAAGGGAAATGAGAAAGGAGATGATACACAGACCTTGAACAGCATTTCTGAGTTTCTCAGCGTCATCGGTTGGGGAAGGAACAGGGTCTGGTATTTTGAGAGTAGCCATTTTCTTCCAAGAGTTTTCTCTGGAAACAAACACGCGGGCTTTTGATTTAATGGATTATTAAAAAAACAGCTAAAACAATGAATTACATCAGAAGTAAGTTATTGCAATTTTCGGTTTTTTCAGTTTCTTTTCTTTCCGATTCTGTTTCTATTTTCCCTCCTAATACCAAGCAAGGATCGAGGCCTAACGCCTTTAGGTTTTGGTATAATTGTAGAAATTCCCATCAACTTTTTTCATTTTATCATTTTGACCCTGAACTGTTGATATTCACTAATTTTCTAGTAGATTGACAAATGCAGAATTATAAAATATTTTTGAGTATCTTGGTGAGCTATTAAATATTTGTGATGTCTAAGAGATAATAATTACCACTTGGAGATTTCAGTTGTCAAACACAACCTATAATCTGAAAATAAAATAAAATAAAATAAAAAACCAGAATATATTATAATTTAATATGATAATTTAAATTATTATAATTTTTTAATTGAAAATTGTCTTTTGCCATCTCATTTATTTAATGATTGAAAATTATTTTTCAATCATTTATCTAATGATAGAAATTACCTTTTCAAATCTAATTATTGAGAAATTCAATGATAATAGATTAAACGAATTTTAATAATATTATTAGTTGAATAAATATTATTATGGATAAGATTGGTTATACGAGTACATAGCACTGTCAATATATCAAATCAATTAAAAATTATTTTTAATATTATTATTTTTGTTTTCAGTTAATGTTCATAAATTAATATCGTTTAAATTTTAAAAATTATTTTAATTAATTTAATGTATCAGATGGGTACGACGATTATAAATTTATAGCGAAGGTGGAAACACACTTTTGATATGAAATGTCCATAAAAAAACGTGAATTTGAAAGTTGTTTTAAAGAAAATTAAAAAAAAAGGAAGAAAGAAGAATAGGAAGGTGCCAAGAAATTCCTAAGTGGAAATGAAAAACAAAGAAAAGAAAGCCCTAACATGTAAAGCAAGAGAAAGACATTACATTATAGGAGTGACCCACCGGAAAATAAAGAAGCAAACAGCTCATCAAATCATTAACATCGGATTCCGATGAGTCAACATATCTTATCAATTGAATTAAAAACGTTTTAGAAATTAGTTGTATCTAATCTTTTTTTGTTTTTTTGTTGGTCTCACATGTCAATCAATTATAATTGATGGGCTTTTCTAACTACTAAAAAAACATTAACACGTGATTGAATTAATGAAAATAGAAAGATTTGATATATGAAAAAAGAACTTTACGTGAATATCATTTCAGGTCGTACAATGATTATATATGTTCGATTTTATAATCAAATACGAGATTTAACGCAACGTTTATCTATATATATGTCATTATCCTCGCTCGGTTGGTATATTTTAAGTAAAAATATATAAATATACATGTATGAGTACTAATTTCCAATTATTCTTAATCCTTAATTATTATAGTCAAATGCAAAACAGCTCATGTGAATGCCAAAAGCTTATCTCTGAACTAACATAACATATTTTTTTATGTACCTAATTTTGTTTGCTTCTCCATTACTAATCAGTTAATTATTAAATAGAAAGTTTAATATATGCATGCAACTTGTGATTATTAATTAATTAAATTTGAGTCAATAGCTATCCAAATCTACCTACCATGGTCAAGTTCATTGACAAGATGCAGAAATATATAAAATTTATATTTAAATTAAATTCTATTTCAGTATATAAAATTACTACCTTTTTTTTAAAAAAAAGAGAGAAATATATTGAGTGTACATTGTGAAATCAGAGTGTTTTTGGTGATTTTACAATTTTGAATTGAATCAATTACCATATCTAAATAAGTATGAAGGGTATGAATGCAAAAAAAACAAAATTGGGTGGTAAGAATTCTGTACTATGAAAGAAATAGGGTTCAGTCGCAAAGATTGAAAAATGTTGGAAATTACAGCAAAAGAAAAAACTAATAAAGTTGTCATGCCAGCGCCTTGTTTTTTAACTGAATTTTAAATTCGACCGTTACTTTTTTCTTAATTAATTAATTAATTTTATAACATCTGTCTGGAATAGTTATTTTAAGCTTTGAAAATTAAAAGTACTTAACAACTTTAAGGAGTCACAGGTCATTTTGCTTCACTTCAGTTTCGCTTCCTTTGTATTATTTCACAATTATTGTTTCTTATAACAATTTTAAGTTACCCTTTATTTTTCAAATGACAACAATAACCTCTGACATTCATATAAATGTAAGATAATATCTTTCTCCTTCTTGCATCTCCTGCTACAAAACACAATAAAGCATAATTTTCAGAAAAAGAAAAGGGTATCAGACATGGCTCATCCTGAAGAACTGGAAGCTCTCTCCAAGGCTTTCTCAGGTTAATTTTCTACTATTCTGTATTCTTCCTTTTTTTTTTCTTTGTAGTTTCTTAATATGAAGAATATAAGTGTTCTTTAATGGCAGGACTTGGAGTTGATGAGAATTCACTAATCTCAATTCTTGGAAAATCACATCCTGAGCATAGAAGAACATTTAGAAAAGGAACTCCTCACTTGTTCATTGAAGATGAACGTTCTTTTGAACGATGGGATAGTCACCGTATGAATCTTCTCAGGCATGAATTTGTTCGGTTTGAGGTATATCTTCTTCTCTGTTTTCCAATTCCACCACTGAGAAATCGTTACAGAGATTGCTAACTGATCTTTTCTTGCATCAATGGCTGTTTAGAATGCACTGGTTTTATGGGCCATGCATCCATGGGAAAGAGATGCTCGCTTGATATATGAGTCCTTGAAGGAAGGTCCACAGTCCTATGGTGTTATTGTAGAGATTGCATGCACCAGATCATCTGAAGATCTTTTGGGAGCAAGAAAAGCTTATCATTCCCTGTTTGATCACTCCATTGAAGAACATGTTGCTGCTCATGTCACTACCAGTGAGCGTAAGGTATAATAATACACTCAAATCCCCATTTTCAGGGAAGTTTTGAAGCAGAGATTTGTCAGATTGATTTTCTTTTTCTTTTGTGTTTTGTGTTATGATCAGCTTTTAGTAGCACTAGTGAGTGCATATAGGTACGAAGGGCCAATGGTTAAGGAAGAAACTGCAAAATTTGAAGCTAAAATATTTGCTAATGGAATTAAAAATGGTGACAAGAAGAACCCAATGGAGGATGAAGAGGTGATTAGAATATTATCAACAAGAAGCAAGCTCCATATCCAGGCAATTTACAGACACTACAAGGAAGTTTCTGGCAAAAGCATCAATGAGGTATACTTTTAAAATGAAAGAATTGTAGTTCATATGTTCATAGTTAATGTCTGATAATCCCTGTCATGTTTTATGTAGGCTCTTGAAGGTGCTGACTTGATCTTAAAGGAGACAATTGAATGCTTATGTACTCCTCAGGCATATTTCTGCAAGGTAATTAAGTTAATTAATTTATTATAATTCACTTTTTTACATTAATTTTTTGGATTTTTCATGGGTTAATTGCATATGAAATGTACTTTCAGGTTGTGGATGAGGCAATGAGAAATGATGCTGATCATCAAACCAAAATGGGACTAACAAGAGTAATTGTAAGCAGAGCAGATGTGGATTTGAAGGAGATTGACGAAGACTACAACAAACTATATGGAATTGCTCTATCCAAGAAAATTAACGAAACTGCAAATGGAAACTACAGGGATTTCTTGCTTGCCCTGATAACAAGAGAGAACTAATTATTTTTATGAAATTATTAGAATGTTGCTTGAATCAATATGTTGTTTTCTTGATATTTAATTTCTCTTGTGGAGTATGTGAATTGTGTTTAGAAAAATAAGCATTAATAAATTATTTTTGGGATAAATTCTCCCCTGTCACACTTCAGTGTATTTTTTATGTTTGATGACTAAAAATAATAATAAGAAGAAGAAGAAAGATGCTTAAAATTTAAAAAGAACAATCTCCAAGGGATAAAATGAGAGTTCAGAGTCGCTCTGTTGAAGAAAATGAAGACACTGCAAATGGAACTAACAGGAGAGGCACTGACATTAGGTGGATTTTAATGAAATGATTAAATTTTGACTTGAAAATGTGATTATTTTCTTTTTTTATTATTATTCTTGATCTTTGTTTTATATGCGTGGCTGAGTACTATTCGAAGAAAAGCTTAAACAAACTAAATTTCTTCCTCCTGTTCGCACCTCCCCTGTCACATTTCCGGCCTAAAAAGATTAAATTTCTTCCTTTGATTAAGCATCATCCCTTCCCTGTCACATCGCAGCTCAGCTATGTTTCGATAATTAAAAGAATGGATGAAGAGAACAAATGCAAATTTGTAGTATTTGGGTTCTTGCTTGGATGAACAAAACAATCATTCAATTAAGAAAGAAAACATGGATGCTTAGAGAAAGAAACAGTTATTACATAAAAGATAATACATATTGTCTCAAGCAAGATAGAAATTCAAGAACAAGACAACCTTAAAAATAAAAGCCTCGCAGCAACAAACTCAAACAAAACCATTATTATTAGCAACTTAGAACTCTCAATCACTGAGATAACTTAGTCCTGGTGTCCAAGCAGAGCAAGGAGGAAATGCTTGTAATCTCCATGAATTTCTTTGTCCACTGCATGATCAAGAGGCACATTGTTCCTCTTGTGGTAGAGTTCCTTAATATGCAGCAAGTCCTTCTCTGCTCTTGTGACAATCACTCGAGTGAGCGCATCCTCATCTGTCCCAATCCTTTTAATAGCATTGCGCAATACCTATAGGGCAAGTTCAACCAACCCACTTCAGTTCATTAAGAATTCAATATTCTGCAATGGAAACTGTGATATATAAATGAAGTAAATTTTACCTTCTCATAGTACTTAAGAGGCTCGTTCATGGTTCGAATGGCTATGCGCAACAATCTTACAAATTCATTGTCAGCTTTCTCTCCCAGCAAAGCCTAAACAACAATTATCAAATTAAACATTCAACTTTGTAGGAAAATTTGGTGTCCAACCTGTTGAAACCAATTTGGTCTATACCTTAGTAATAGAAGTGCCATGGTCATCTTTAAAGTGATTGAAAGTAGTATTGAGCTGTGTCTTGCTCCTTGTAGTGAGGATTCTGATAACTTCATCATGATTGAAGTGTTTGTCCTTAATTGCTTCCTGAAGAACATCAGCTTCAGATTTTGCCAATCTTGTATTTATCTCTGCACCTTCATACCTAAATGCTGTCACCAACCCAACCAATAGCTGCAAAAATAACCAGAATATACAGAATCATCAATAACAAGCCTAAAATACAGACACAAATCAAAGTAAATGACTTGTATTAAGTAATTAACATACCTTCCTGATATCACCAGTGGTATGGGTAGCTACATCTTCTTCCAAAGAATGCTTGTAGCGAGCCTGATAGGCTCTCCTAACCAGCAAAAGCTCCTCTGCAGATCGGGCGCAAGCAATTTCAACAATAACATGGAAATCACCAGATTTCCTTAGAGCTACATTAGCTAATACTGCATCTCTATCTTCTGGGTCCAATATCCATCTATACATAGCTCTCTATATTGACGAATAAAATCATAAACTTCATTTAGGTGTATATATAATCAAGATCAAACAAATTGTGCAAATTGAAATGAAAATGATAAACTGATGGTATTGATTAATAAATTGATCACCTCAAAGTCTCCACCGAGCTCAGATTCAAGACGCTTAACCAGATCCTCTTGGTAAAGATCCCAATATGCTTGCCTGATGTGCTTCTTTTGAACTGCATTTCTATGACCAAGAACTGCAATCACTGCCTTCTCATTGGTACCCCATCCTACAAGATCAAAAATCAAAAACAAAAATACCAATATCAGTCTTTCTTTCTCATTTCTTGGATACTGCATAAAAAATGATGATTAACCAAAAAAAACAACAAAGAAAAAGAAAAGGTTGAAACTTTAGAGAGAAAAATTAATAACCCATCAACTGCTAAATAAAATGTCTTTTTAATGTCTACTTTTCAGGATAAAGAAGGTGATCATGGATTTAAATTAGATTTGTATGATCAGAGATCAAACCATCAAAAGTAGATACTTCAAAAAAAAATCAAAATCAAAGAACAGCATGCATGGTCAATTGATCACTGATCATGAACAGCAAAATTTAAGAACACAGGAGATAGAATCATTGAAAGAATATCTAATAGAATATAGACCTTCAAAAGCTTTTCTGAGAGTCTCAGCATCTTCAACATAAGAAACATTGGCAGGAACAACAATGGTAGCCATGGTTTTAGCTCACAGAAATTTCCGATCTCTCTTTCTACAAAAGAAAAAAACTTTTTTGAGTGGGAAGGAGACTTGGGTGTTACTCTTATTTATAGTACTTGTTTGTTCTTACAATACACCAATATCTTACATAGACAAGAACGCCAACAGAGTGAACTTCATACGGATAGTATTTTTTTTTTTCCAAATGAACAGAAAACAAACTAAAATAGTAAAAATAATCAGCATCGTCCATCTGTTCACCTGCCCTTTGCTGTTACATGCGACCATCTTTTAATTAATTAATTATTATTAATTATGAGAGTGCCAATTTGGATTAAGATATTGGACTTTTAGCCTAATTGAGATAGAAAATTTCAAGATTAGGATGTGAAAAATGTGTCCATTGGATATTTGGCAAGGCAGGCATGTGAAGAGCTGTCCAGCGAGCCCACTTACCGTGTTTTGCTTTGTATTGACATTTTTTGAAGCTGCGGTGTGAAAAGCATACCTGGATTTGGTTATTAAGGCTCAACGTTCAAAATCCTTGAGTGAATTACCAAAAAGGAGAGACTACAACTCATGCTGACGAATCATTCACACCTACTCTTTACCATAAAAGAAGGGAATAAAGACAATAATAAAAAGGGTAGGAAAAAATTTCAAGAAAAGTTATTTTCCTAGTTTATACTTGGATGTATTCTTCCGAATTAAACCGCGTTAGGCTCATAAGACGAAAGTAAAATACTCGACTTTTTATTTAAAGAATTTGAGTCTAAGTGTATCCAGAAATACAAAGAAACTATACAATCACGAAAGCATTTTCTCACGTGTATCAAGTGATAATTCCCAATTGCAACTTTTTTTTTTTAATTTTTTTAATGTTAGGAGGATCATTTCATTTCCCAAAACATTGTTATTATCTTAACATTTCATTTTCCAAAACATTAATTCTACAATAAAATATGAGGAATTTCATTGTTGATTGGCAGTTTGTGTCTAGGATATGTTTGGTTCCTTCTGCCAAATTAGAAATTTTATAAAAAAAAAAATAAAATAAAGAGTTATATTTAACATAATTTTACAAGCCAATGAAATTTTGTTACGGTAATATTTTTTTTTAATTCACGGAAACAAAATAGGCCGAAATAATACGATAAATTTCACAACACCAAATTAATAACTTCCTACCATCCATTTTTCTAATCAAATCACAATTATTTAGCATTATTATAACATATTTATACAAAATTGACCAAAATTCTCGTCAATCGAATTCTCTTCATCTCTCTTTTCCGGGCAGTTTAGCTGTGAACATACGTTTGTTTTGCATTCTTAATTTTTCTTGTCGTCATAGCTATAGTTAATTAGTAATTACCAATTATGTTTTAAATTACATAAAAGCATTAATATTCTAGTTTAGCATAATATCTTGTACCATATACAAAAATTGATTCGATTGGCGATTCTAATTAAACTTGTTAATCATGTAATCAAGAGCGGTTGACTTTTCTAAACTCGTATCCATTCACCGATCAAATCAATGAAACATAATTTTTTTGATAGTATTTCTAGTATACATATATATAAATAGATCGAATCGAAATAAGTAGAGACCTAATTAAGAACGTAGAAGGCGGCTGTTGTCTATCCTCTCTTTAAATAGATTTTTCTTTTAATTAAATTGTATATTACTTTTCGGCCCCTGATTAGAGGATAAGATCTAAAAAAGAATTAACAATTAGCGACAAGAGATTCTCCTTATTGGTGCCCTCCAAGCTGCTTACAACTACCTTAAAATTTTTTATTGGTCCAATATTAAAAAAAGGTTCTTTCAATTGTTGTCACATACATGGCATTATCTACCACATGATGACAGCATAGTTTAACATTATCTCATAATTTATTTTCATTCTTTCTTTCTTTTTTTAATTATATATTGTGGTCCTAACTTTGATTTTTGTTCATAAATTAGGTGCAAGAAGGACTTTTCTCTCCTTTTTTTTTTTTTTTTTTTTTTTTTTTTTTTTTACTTTTTGTTCATAATTAGGTGCAAGAAGGACTTTTTCTCTCCTTTTTCTTTTTTTTTTTTTTTTTTTTTTTTTTTTTTTTTGAAAAAAAATGCAGTAAGGGACTTCTTCAACGTAGGTTTTTTTTTTTTTTTTTTTTTTTTTTTTTTGAAAAAAAATGCAAGTAGGGACTCTTCCAACGTAGGCAATTTCTACTTCACAGCAAGTGTTTCTTTTATAAAGTAACTATAATCTCACATCATAGATAATTTTCAAATATAAAATATCCATTTTAGAAATTATTACAAAATGTTGTTTCGTCAAAAGATAAACCACTCTGGATCTTTATCTGTTACGCATTCCAAAATCATCTCCACTTTGAAAATATCAATTACTTTTGGCCTATTAGTCAACCTGGTTTGTTTTTTAATGATTGCCTTGTGTATTTTTGTTATATATGTTTGTCATGAAACTCAAATGTTAAGGACTTCATGGCCCAATGGATAAGGCGCTGGTCTACGGAACCAGAGATTCTGGGTTCGATCCCCAGTGAAGTCGATTTTTTTAATTTTATTTCTTGATCGAGATCTTGCAGGCCCAGCCCAAACCCCAACTTCTTTAACACCCTGAAACTACATATAGCCCACCAGAGCCCAATAGCATTTTCATTTTATTTTATTTTTCAATCTCATGCAAGTCTACATTTTTAAACAATAGCACTTTCTTTCATTTTTTCAATATTAGGAGTCAGGACACAAAATTATACATCCAACGTAGGACAATCAAACTGTGTTGCCATAGTCTCTGATCAATTAAAAAAGTCCAATAATTAAGAATGTTCTTAATTCAATATGTCTATTATTTTATACAACTATAACATTAATAAAAATTACCCCTGTTCAAAAATGATAAATCCATCGTCTCAAAATCTTCTACTTTCCGTATTAATAAAACTAATGAGTAGATCAGATACGAAGAAAAATATAGTAAATGACGTATTTTTTTTTGTATATTCTTGAATGAAGACACTAGTCAAAAATCTAAGAGGCCAGCTTGTTTGCTGTTTGTTGAATTGAACATTGAATAATGGCAATGATATCAATAGTCAATGACTTAATCCCTAATTTACAATCCCTAACACAGACATTGCTTAATTTAATCAGTCTCTAAATCCTTAACAGAGAAAACGTAGATAAGAGCACTTGGTCACAGCCGACCCACGAAAATGACGAAAGCGATCCACAAATCAACCTCAACCACAATTTAGGTGCACTAACAAAATTCAAATTCACATCAAATGCAAATGAAATTCAGCATCATCCAATCAGATTCAAGTATTTGATCTGCCTCTTTCCCAACCACACATTTAGATACTTCGTCACACGTGTCACCTAATTAGCCAATCACTCCCACGCGACAATCACGTGAATTGGGCTCCACTTAGTCCTTCCCCGCTAACCTCTGCTTCTCTGGAAAACTCTGTTACTGTAAGCTCTTTTGCGCGCCTGTCTTTTCGATTCCAGCTTACTCTATGGGTGAAAATTAAAAGTTCATTTTTTTTTCGTCTGTGATTGGCTCTGACTTTGATGCTTTCTTTGGTGCCATCGCTTTGTTTATTCTGAGAAATTTATTGAGAGATTGGCGATGTGTGGAATAATTCACGAGCGTGTTTTTGAATTGGATTTTCGTTTTGAGTTTTGTTCTGGTTTTTCTAGCGATGTTTGATTGGAACGACGAAGAGGTAACCCATTTTCGCCTTTTTCCCTTCTCTTTTTTTTTTTATTATTTATTTTTATTTTTCTCTTTTGGCACGTACATGTACGTGTATGTGTATCATTGTTGCAGAAAATCCAGTTGTTTATTGCTCGTTATATGTATACAGTTGAATTTTTTTTGGTTGGTTTCTCGGTTTCTTGAGTGTTTAACATTATATGTGGGAGACATCTCGGTCAATGGCCTTTTGGATTAGATTTCTCTGGTGTTATTTAGAATGCTTGTCTCCATAGAACCTTTTTCTGTGTATTTTATTACATCGTTAATTCCTCAAAATTCCTGATCTGAAGGGCTGCACTATTATTTGCCTTTCTTAGTATCAGCATTTCTGGTTGTTCATCAAAGTTTTGTCTGTGTCTATAAGTGATGTTTGTAACTTAGTTTACAGTGTGGAAATGTTGGATGAGTACATCTTGAACAATTGAGTTCGGTTCAAAAGTGTGGTTTGTGGTCTACTACTGAATGATCAATGGTTGTGAAAGGATTATGCAGTGTGGAAACGATGAAATGGCGTTCTGGAATTCAAAGTGGCATGCTCCACTTAAAGCTATTAATTTAGCCTACACTTAGAATGGAGTTTCAGTAAGACATTTAGGAGAAAAAGAAAAAAGGTGATTGTGACAAGGAAGCCATTGATGTTACCAAGCACAAGGAAAAAAAAATGATGGTGAGAGGATTTTTTTGAATGTTGTGGGTCTACGATTAGTATTTGGATAAATTCGTTGCTTATGCTTTCTTTCAAGAAGGAATTCAAGGGCAACATACATATCCACGGAGGAGATGAATAGCAGTTGGTCAGATTTAGTATGGATCATGCATGGATGATAATTTGAGTTTGTAGCTCTCGTGAAAACTTCTGAATATCCTTGTGGTTCTGTAGATCTTGTTGAGACAATTGAATATAAGACTTTTTGCTAGGAAGGAAAATCTCAATTATAAATTGCTGGATGCTTTATTGAAGACGATTGGAGCTCGGGTTCTTTGTGAATTTTTGAGAAAATGGATGGCAAGTGGTATTCTAGCGTGATGACTTTTTCTATGAGCTTTTTGAGAAAATGGATAGCAAGTCAGATTCTAGTTTGATGGCTTTTCCTATACCGCTCACCTCATGTAAAGAGTTATCTTTTGGCAATAAATAGATGAAGCCATGAACTTTGGAACTTTATGAAGGAAAGGGTAGGAACAGTTTCTGTAAGTTGATCCAGAACCACGGTTACGAATGTGAGATAAATTTTAAGGATGCAGGATGGATATGGTATAATGTGCTACGTGGTGAGACCAACGCTTGAAAATTTCAGATTATTTTTGAAGGTTTTGGTATTAGAAGATCGATTGGAATTTACTAGGTCTGAGCTTATAGGAGGAAAATTAGATTTGTGACGTTCTATCATTTGTTTACTTCTTCCTTTCAGCTTGAGCAGATGTCATACTAAAAATTTGAGAAACCTATTGAACCTTCTCTTGTTCCACATGGAAATTGGTATTGTATCTAGAGGGTATTGAGCATATATCTCCTTCTAGCCACTTGGGCTAGAGAGACCCTGAGGCTCTCTCTCTCTCTCTCTCTCTCTCTCTCTCTCTCTCTCTCTCTCCTCTCTCCTCTCTTCTACTTTTCAGCTGGAAGACAGAGAGCAGTTTTCTCATAGTTCAGTCCATCCACCTTTTCAGATTAGTTAAATAGTGTTTTAATCCTATGAATGTAACATGTCAATTTTTCCTAGCTCAATTGATTTCATTTTGATTTTCGCTTCCCCTCTCTCTCTCTCTCTCTCTCTCTCTCTCTCTCTCTCTCTCTCTCTACTTTTCAGCTGGAAGAAGAGAGCCATTTCTCATATTCAGTCCATCCACCTTTTCAATTAGTAAATCAAGTGTTTTATCTATGATGTACACATGTAATTTTCTAGCTCATTGATTTCATTTTGATCCTTCCAAGTTCTGTTAGTCTCACTAGTTCCATCAAGAACCACATAGAAGCTACTCCTCTGTCCTTTTTAGAATTTGCTACTTATTTTCGTAGATACATTCTGCTCCTCTAGAACATAATTCCAATGCATGAGACCTTTGTTTTCAGCTGATAATTTTTTCTCTTATTAGTTGCTTTAGTAAAAACGCATTTACTGAAGGAATGCATACCTTCTCTGTAAAGTCCATAGAGTGCATGGGATATCTGCAAAAAAGAAAAGGAAAAAAGAACTGCTGTTAAGGCATTATTGTTTGTCTTCAGAGTCCTCTAAATCTGCCTTTGCTGCATAAAAATTTGATTAATTACACACACACAGACATAGAGAACGGACAACACTGCTTCAATTGTAAAACTTCAAATATAAATATTGCCAACTATAATTGGTCGTGACAATTGTTCTTGTCCTGGACAATTTATTTCAATGGTACTTAACTCTAGTACCTTTTCAGCTTACAGATATAATATGGGATGAGGCTGCTGAGAGCGATGACCATATTGTTCCATATCCAGAGGCAAGTGGAGACTTTTGCAAAAAGAAGAAATGGAGCCAAGAAGCTAATAACATCAAGTCTAATGAGCAGAAAGCAACTGGCACTAAAATTGATATCCATGGCAGAAAGCTGCAAAGCAGTTCAAATTTTGATTCCAGTGAAGGAGCTTCTACCTTGGGATTTGGCATAGACTCATGGCCCAACTTGTCCTTATCAACTGCTGCCAAAACTCACCAGGAGTCCTTGGATACGTCAGTATCTAATAATTTAACTGAAATTACAAAATTTGATTCTTCTGGAGGTGGTGATATATCAATTACTAGAATAAAAGTAGATAGCGTGATGTGTTGTATCATGGCACCGTTTTAATAATAGGATTTTCTTACAGCAGATGCAGTTCAACTTGATAAGGAAGCTGGAACTTTTCAAAAAGATAAAGAACAAGGTGATTTTGTTGATTATGGCTGGGCTAACATTGGAAGCTTTGATGACCTTGATCGAATTTTCAGGTAAACCAGTGTCTTTTCTCATTTTCCTACACTCTTCTCTTTCTTTCTTTTATATTAATGCAATACAGTCAGCTGTCAGAGGTTAGTGGGCTGCCAGAGAATGAGGGTGGGGGAGTGCCCTAGTACGGGGGCTTGTAGGTCTTTAGCAGGCAGGAATACACCACATACTGCACTATCCTAACACCTTTGCCATGCGGGAACAGTTACAGAGAAAGGAGAGACTCTAACATGAGTTACCCACCTCCCCATACCGTAAAAGTAGGGTGGTACTGATCGGGCCATACCTGATTAATTGCTGCACCTTAATGAAGCATTGTCTTGACATTGTCCTGATTTGGAACCTCAGCAGTCTTTAAACATAGATGAAACATTTTCACATATGTTCTGTTTTTGTTTCAGAAAATTGAAAATTAAGCATAATGTAGGGAGGTTCTCTGATGTCTTAGTCATTTTCTCTAAATTTATCTTGTGAATTTGTTGGGAGTTTGGTGAGCTTGTCAATGATGGAAGCTTGGAGCATTTTCCTGCTCTTGTTTAACTCATATTAAAAATTGCTCCTATAACTTAATTTCTTTTCTTTTTCCTTGTGCAATGCAAAGATAACCATCTGACTGAATATCCTCACAAGTGATGATTTTGCAGCAATGATGATCCCATATTTGGCTCTGTAACTCTCAGTAGTGGTGATGAGCTTTGGTCTTCTTCCAAAGATGTAACCAACAGTCCGGGAAAGTCCTTTCCTATTTATGCAGACTCTCCACCTTTGGGGTTGGGACCTTTAAGGAATACATTTGAGAATTTTGAGATTAAAACTGAGTATGTACAAGAAGATGATGAGCCATTTACACTCGACTATGGGAAAGTGAACGATCCTGCATCTCACGTTGTGCAGAATGCATGTGCTGTCCTGGATCATGTAGAATATGCTGGAGGTAAAAATAAGCCCATGATGAAGGAACAGGTATCAGGAGTAAAAAAGTTTGAGCAATGATTAAATATATAATTTTTTTTCTTTTTTTTTGCCTAATGAGGGGACTGAGCTTAATTTTTAATTTGCCTTTTGCAGAGGGATTTGACTGTCATGGGAAAGAACACTACAGCAAACTCTCAGCTTACTGCTGAAAATGTTGTCTCATCAAATCAATTGGCGGATAAGGTTCGCCTCCAACTGATTGGTTTTTTATCCTTTCAATCTTATTATTTAATATTCAGTAAATTATGTCACCCGCATAAGGTTTTCTTACATACATTGAACATATAATTTGGATTTTGAAGTATTCAATTCTGGGGAAAAAAATGAAAAGAAAAACAAAAAGAGGTAGAACTACAGGGAACAGGTTGTGATGCACAACTTTATACAGGACATGATTTTGTTTTTAATATTTTATTGCCAACATGTTTCAACTTGGCAATGACAGTGCCTCCTTGACTGTTGAGCATTTCCTTCATATTTGTTTAGCTTTGATTCTTTGACACAGATTTTTTTTTCTTTTCCTTTTCTTTTTCTTTTTTGGATGTTGAATATTTGGAGGAACACAATAAGTCTTGCAATACATTTTCTTGTCCATAAAACTGCATTGAGCAAAAATTTTTCCAACATAGGATAACAAGCTTTTGAGATATTATTCATTGGCATACATCTAGCATGCTAAATTTCAAGTCCAAATCTGCCTTTTTCTATCTTTCTTGCCCACCAACCCGAAAGTCGAAATTTCAATCTATACTAGTGGTTTAAATGTTTATCCTTTTTATTTTTCATATGAGCAGGTTTATAAGCACAAAAAACCCTTGAAAAGTCGGAAAAAGCTGGAAGAACAACATGAATTAACACCTTATCAAGATATGTATGGTGACTGGTCTTCAGCTGGCAACTTACCTGGCCAATTCAAGAATCAATTTGCTCCCACCATTTTACATTCTTCACCATCCATTCTTGGTCAACCAAGGCCACTACAAGGATGTGAATCATTGCAGTATCAACAGATTTCAAACCCATTAGTGGCCTCTTCTTCATATGGGACTGTTACAAATCCATATTCTGCCATGCCTGTGCTATCGCACATTCAATCTAGGGAATTGAAGCGGCAATCTTTGCTTTCTGGTTATGAAGTTTCTTCAGGTAATGCAAATGCTGTAAAGAAGTTAGCCGACTCACCAGTGAAACGTCAGGCCATGACACCTCAAGAAAAAATTGAAAAATTAAGAAAACGGCAGCAAATGCAGGCGATGCTTGCTATTCAGAAACAGCAGCAGCAGTTTGGTCACCAAGTTTCCTGTTGTGATCATTCTATCACTCAAAAACATTCCCAAGAAAATCAAACCCAGCATGTTGAGGGAGCTGACCTAGAGGTGGAGGATTTGACCACTTTTCCTGCTTTCGATCCAAACTCGCCTGTTGAACAAGATGATTCCAATACAATCTCTCTGGCAGTTAATGATTACTCAGCAGAGGATACTGTGCTCTACCGACTTCAGGATATTATTGCAAAGGTATACTGGCTTTTTTTCCTGGTAGAGTAATTTGGTCTTAGTTTCAACGCAATCCAATTTTTTACTGCAGCTGGATGTCAGAATTAGACTTTGCATACGGGATAGCTTGTTCCGACTGGCTCAAAGCGCAATGCAAAGGCATTATGCTAGTGATACTAGCAGTACCAACAATAGTAGCAGGGATGAGCAGGTTGTTGCAAAAGAGGAAACCAGTGGTCATAACAGGTTGATTGATTTGAGATGCTTCTCATGCTTTATATTTTCAAATCTTTGTTATTTCTGTTTTATCAATCTTATGGGGAAGGTGAAGTTAGAGTCTTCTGGTGGTGTTAATGGTTCTTGTCTGCTTTGCCAGCAGTATTTCCATTTTAATTTCATGTCCTATAAGTAAAACATGCTACCACATCTCATTTTCTTACACTTCTATTCAATTTAAAATTTCAGCAAATTGTAGGTTCTGTTTTTGGTGATGCCTAAATTAGTAGGAGCACTTTGTATAGTGCATGACTTTGGGAGTTTCTGGATTAGCAATGAGAACACTAATGCCATGAATAATACGAGAGGAAAAAATAATTTAAGCGATGTAATTGGTCAAAACCTTCTTGATGCACTTTGTTCTGTCGCTGTTTCCCATGGTACATGTGATCAAGTGTGTTAAAGATGGGATCCTAGCTAGAGTCAGCAGGAGGTCTTCAAAATTGAATTCTAGATTCAGAACATAGAGCTTTTAGAATTTAATAGAGAGAGTACTGATTTTAAGAGTGGATACATGTTTCAGAAAAAAAAAAAAAACATAACATGTTTTTTGCCTTCTAAGTCAGAAGTAATCAGTTTGTTATTATCCTAATGGTCTCATTTTGCTTTCATTGCTTACATTAAAATTTCATGCACATCTTAGGAATTCTAAGATACCTGAAGCAGAAACGGAGACCAATCCCTTAGATCGAACTGTGGCTCATTTGCTGTTTCAAAGACCTTTGGAGTTGTCAGGAAAACATCCTGACACACCTGATTCACCCGCTTCTTCTATGCTACCAAGTGAACAGAAGGCATTAGGCATAGCAAAACCGTCAATGGGGTGCTTGCCTGAGATTGTAAAAAGCAGGAAGATCTATCCTCACCAGTGTAAAAGTAGTGTTTGCATTGACAACACCGATAATGCATCGAACAACGGGTCTGCTGATGCGGGAGTGGAGGAAATAGAAGCCTCTCAATGAAAAAATTAGGCACTTGTGATTTTCATAAGGGTAATTCCTTCCTTTATCTCTTCCATGCTTGTCTTGCTGATGTTGACAATATGTATGGATTTACTGGTAATGCGGAGCTTTTCTTTTATTGTCAGCCCAAGTTTAATATTTGTCAAGTGGGAATTTGAAATTCCTCGAGGACTCAATGCAGCTTGAAATGGAAGAAATATGCACGTTGGAAGTATATTATATATAGTGTGATATAAGTAGTTATTTACCGTTTGAACATTTGACAGTTCTTTATCCTAAAACTACAAGTTATCAAAGTTGTTAGACTCCTAAGTTTGTGTGCTTTGGTCCATTCTGACGTTGTGTGAAAGGCTGAAGCTACTTAATGACGCCTTGAATAAGTCTTAGATGACATGATGTGGACTCCTCAGAGTGACAATGGCCTGCTCTGTGTTCTCAACTTTCTGAACCCCATTTGCAAACATTATTATACATCCTCATTTTGAAATTTTTTTTGTAGGTTTTCATTTTCGAGGATAAAGTATCACCCTGTCTAATGTTAAATTTTAGTTTTACTGCAGCTACTTACTATTATTACTTCAAATTTTTGAAATTAAAATGTTCATAACACAGTAAGTTAGAGAAATTTATAAACCAATGAAATGTTGGAGAAATTTTATTGTGTATAATAGAAATATTAATTCAATGTAACATATAAAGTGAACGCGAGAGAAGACAGAGACTCACGTGAAAGAAGCTGCGGTGCTCATATGCTCAATCTATTTGACTATTATCTTCTCAAGTACTTGAAAGAACACTGTTTGAAATGTAACCAAATTTTCAGTTTTTGAGGAGGAGATCAGTTCTCCATCAAAAAACTCTGTAATTAAATTCCCAGAAGCAACCCTTTTTTCATCCTTTCCCCATCTCTCACAACTTAAATGGAATAGATACAAGACAACTTACATGGAATAGATACAAGTCCTAACAATTCCAACAAAAAAAAAAAAAAAACAGTTTATGTTTCAAATTTCTCTTGGAATAATTAGCAGAATGCCTTCAGGCCAGGAAATTCGTTTCCTTTTTGTCCTCCACATGCAGCTTCATTTCCAATCTTGGACATCATTCATAACGATGAAATGTGCCTTTTTGGAATATGTGCTATCTTTGCCCAATCTTCACCACCTTTTGCGCACTTCTCTTCCAATAATGCACACTCCACGATAGACAATGAACGAAGCGAGACAGATAATCCTGAAACCGGTAAGGATGCTAGTTTTTGACAAGAATGCAAACTCAAAGATTCAAGATTTGGGAGCTCATGGAGACACGAAGGAAGTGTTTCGAGGTTAGCACATGCTGAAAGTCTCAAGTTCTTTAGTGAGCTTGGTAGCTTCTCTTCAGGAAAAGAAACTAGGTTAGGACACTTTGAAACATTCAACTCTTCAAGAGAGGTCAAGTTGTGTAGCCCACAAGGCAGTTCCTTCAAATTACTGCACATACTAATTGACAGATGTTGCAGCTTTATAGGAAGCCCTTTCTCTGCAAATGACAGTAGCTTTGGACAGCATAAAATGTCCAAGTGCTGAAGCGACTGAAGATCATGTAAGCCTATCTCTTCTTGCAATGCTTTGAGCCTGTAAAAGTGCTGAATTTTGAATTCTTTAAGTGCAGTTAGTTGTTGCAGAAGGCCTTGAGGTAATAAATCTGTTTTCCGAAAGTTAAAAATCTTCAACGATGATAGAGAGGTAAAGAATTGCACTGAACTCAATACTGACCCATGACAATCATCTAGCAACAGACCTTGCAGTGATGGAAATTTTGGAAGACTTGAAATGCGAGGACAGTTCAAAACGGAAAGCTCCTCAAGCACTGGGAATTCTCCATCATCAATTTCTTGCCATTCCTTCAAACTTCTCATGTCTTCAAGCTTTAGTTTCTTTAAGTAAGGGAACCCCTTAATCTTACCCTCTCCATAGAACTCGCGACCAATGCTTTCAAGATCTTGCATTGTACGAATAGTGAGATGCTTGAGAAATGGTAGCTGACCAAGAGAAGGGAGGGTTTTGCAGTAGTTACAATGGACTAATTCAATAGTCTCGAGATGAGACAGAACTGAATCTCCCATCCAACTTGGAAACTTGGCTCCAGGATATACATCAATTGTTAATTCTTTAAGGTTGTTGTGAGGTTCAAGACATTCAAGCAACTCCTCATCAGTCCCATCCTCAAGGCTACGATTTCGACTCCATCTCAGCACCAACTTCTGTGTGTATTGCTTCTTCTTCAAGCTAGCCTCCTTTGCATCTGCAACATTCAGAGTGTCCTCAACCCTATCAATACAAAGCGTTGCTCGAAGTTCATTCAGGTTCTTCAACTCGCTGATTCCACACCCAACTCCTTTTCCAGAAACAAATCTAGGCAGCCTTTGCAAAGAAGTGAGTCTCCCAAAGGATGGTGGCATGGATTTGAGATGCCAACAGTCCGTCAAATCAAGGTGCCGTAAATTAACCAAATCTCTTGTACTTTCTGGCAAAGTAAGAAGTTTATTGCAGTTGGCAAGAATTAATGTCTGCAGATTACAAAGGCTGCAAATTGATTCGGGTAGCTGCCTTATATCAGTGTGAGAGAGGTCAAGATACCGCATATGCAACAAGTCTCCAATTGAATTGGGTATCTCTTCTATCGAGAAATGGCTCATACCCAGTGAACGAAGGCATCTCAAAGAGCATATCAAATCATGAAGGATATTCATATTAGAGGTCTCATGTGAAATTTTATTGCAAAGCAGAAGCATTGTCCGCAATCGCAAGTCTTTCTTTGAGTACACCTCAAACGGGACTGACTTAAATGTGTTGACTAAGACAGATGAATGCTTGCATTTATCTGAGATCTTAGGTAGCTGCCCATCTTCCAACCTGAAGCACGTTTCCATACCTACAGACTGTGCAAGGTCATGAATCAAGTCATGCATAACAAACTTCTTTGGATTAGTTTTTTCTTGCTGAAAGAAAGACCTCAGCAACAAATCATCAAAATAGTTAGAAGCAACATCTTCCAACCTTCGCCTGCCATTAGGAAGAATAAAGCCTTCTGCCATCCACAGCAAGACTAAATTTTCCTTGTCGAAATTGTAATCTTTTGGAAATATTGAGCAGTACACAAAACATTGCTTAAGATGTGCTGGAAGATGATTGTAGCTTAGCGTAAGAGCAGGTAAGATTTCATTTTCCTCCTCTTCCAAATCCCACACATTACTTCGCAAGATCATCTCCCACTCGCTAACTTCAGTTTTTGTACGCAGGAGTCCTCCCAGTGTCTTTGCTGCTAGAGGCAAACCTCGACATTTTTTCACAATTTCCTTGCCAATTGGTACTAAATTTGGATATGGAGCTTCATCCCCATGTAAGAATGCCCTTTGTTTGAACAGCAACCAGGAATCATCAACAGAAAGAACTTCCAAATGGTGAGTTGGTAAAGTGCCCATGATTGTAGCAACCTTTTTACTTCGTGTCGTCACAATGATTTTACTTCCCAACGCTCCTGCTCTGAAAGGAAGACGCAACAATTCCCAGTCTCTTTCCTTCTCATTCCACACATCATCAAAAACAACCAAAAACTTTGTCCCTTTCAACTTGTCACGGAGACTAGTTTGAAGGGTATCCAAATTCGTAAAATCATAACTTTTCCTCTCAATCTTCTCCAAAACTGATTGTGTGAGCCTTCGAACATTAAAGTCATCAGACACACAAATCCATAATCTAAGCTCGAAATGCTTAGAAATCAAGGGATCCTTGAAAACAAGCTGAGCAAGAGTTGTCTTTCCTAGGCCTCCCATGCCCACAATAGGAACAACCCCAACATCATTTCCACAACACTCATCAGAAATTAACAAGTTCACTATCTTCTCCACGTCCTCGATTCTACCAAAAACCTTAGACTCATCCATCAAAGAAGTAGTCTCCAGTCTCTCCCTGTCCTTCAATTCTCTACATGCTACGGCAACCCCCGCTCTCAAACCAAGATCGTCCCTTTCTTTAGCAATTTCATCTAGTCTTTCGTTGATTTTCTTGATCCTAGGAGCTAACCCTGTTTTGTATAGAAAATCTTTTGATATGGAGAGCAAATTGGCTTCCTCTTTCTTCTGGTTACAACGAAAAGCCTCCGTTGCAACTTCATCTAGCAAATCATCTGCATCATCGGCTACTTCTCTGAGCTCACTAAGCCAATCTTTGATTGTCCTATCACTGATCTGCTTTGCCTCAGCATCATTCAGCACAGCTTGTATTTTTGAAAGAGTTTTGGTCAGTTTCTTGAGATCTTTATCGATGCCAAGCCGGCTTCCAAATTCTTTCAAGATTGGTGAAGCCAAATTTTCAAGAGCAATCTCAAAAGCAGCAGAAAGAAACGCCTCAACTACTACGGCCATTGACCTCAACAACTAAGCACTCGAACAAAACCCAGATCGTCTAGAGAATTCTCCTCTGTGGTTCTAAAATTCTACTCGGTTTTGGTTGCACAAAACTGTTTTACAACATCAAAAGATGGAACCAACACGGAAAAGAGAAAGAAAGAAAGTTCTGAAGTCTTCTTCCGCTGTGGGCCTCAATAAGATAGGCAAGTGACATTCTTTTTTAATAAAATTTATAATAGTATTCACAGTGGAGGAGCCCGTTTTATGTATGCAGTTACGTCGGTTGATATTTCATTTTAACTATAACCCAGAATATTCACACCAATCGTGGTCGTCCAAATTAGCATTAGCCATGATCATTATGTTGTGGGTCCCTGAAACATGTGGGACCCACACGCTTTGAACGAAGAAAAAAAAAAGAAAGAGGAATCTGTGGACGCGTCCTCCTCTCCTATGAATATAATGAATTACAGCTCACAAAAAACGCAGTAGAAAGAAGGAAAAAAAAATATAAAAAAAGAGTTATCTAGTTTTAGGATGAGATTTCGAGAATTGAAAGAGAGAAAAATAGTAAGAAAATTATTATGAGGTTTTTTGAGAAATACTGAGTGTCATTATTTTTATATTACTCTATTTGTATACTTACTATTGAAGAATTATTCAAAATTTGTAATGTAGCGTTAAACAGTAAATGGTGAATTAAGTAAATTTCGGTGTGTCACGATTTTTATTATTTTGCTGAGTAATTATTCTCCTAATTTTATTGCCGTACCTTAACAAGTGGTATCAAAGCTGAGTCAAGTGATACCTAGGCCTAACAATTGATATCAGAGCCAAAGGTTTTGGCAGGTTCAGTCAGTCAGATAGCGGTACCGAATCCGTGGATATATTTTGAAAATAAATATACCACGACGAAGAGAAAATTATGACGAGTCCATTGGTGTTGTCCGCTCGAAAAGACGTTGCAGAATTGACTTAGTGATGAATAGTAAAATAGTAACTCAAAGTTGATGGTGAACAGTACTATTGGCGTTACTAACAAGTGGTATCAAAGCTGAGTTCTAAAGTGTACCTAGGCCCTAACAATTGATATCAAGAAGCCAAAAGGTTTTGGCAGGTTCAGTCAGGTCAGAATAGCGGTACCGATCCGTGGATATATTTTGAAAATAAAAATATACACGAACGAAGAAGAAAATTATGACGAGTCCATTGGTGTTGTCCGCCTGAAAAGACGTTGCAGAATTGAACTTAGTGAATGAAATAGTAAATAGTAACTCAAGTTGATGGTGAACAGTACCTATTGGCATTGGCGTTACTGTTGCTGAGTCCGTTTCAAGTAAGCCCAACACTATTCACGCATAGTATTATTCACGTGTATAGTTACTATTCACGCATACAGTTACACCAAAGGTTCATTTGTGGTAGCTAAAGACCGAAAGCTGTACGGGATGCATGCGGAACTCTTCTAAGACACTTTGAGTGTAGCAAAGAATAATAGTACAGTTGAATTGTGGCATAAATGACTACGCCACATGAGTAAGAAAACTCTGGTAAGAAGGAATGTACTACCTAGATTGGATACAGTTCACCTAGACAAGTGTCCTGATTGTATGATGGGAAAGCAAAACAGGGTAGCTTTCAAGATTACCCCTCCTTCTAGAATGAAGAATGTATTAGATCTGATTCATTTAGATTTGTATGGACCATTGACGATGTCATATGGTGGAAATCGATATTTTTGTGACATTTATCGATGACCATTCTAGGAAGACCTGGGTATACACATTGAAGTCTTCTAAACCTGGTTGAGAGACAGACAGGCAATAAGCTAAAGTGTATCAGGACAGATAATAGTGGAGAATACACTGGGCCATTTGATACTTTCTATAAAAAGCATGGCATTCGACATCAAACAACACCTCCTCAAACAACACCTCCCAAGACGCCGCAACTGAATGGTTTGGCTGAGAGGATGAATAGAACTTTGCTGGAGAGAGTCAAATGTTTACTCTCACATGGAAAGTTCTCTAAAAGATTTTGGGTGAAGCTTTACTCACAGCAGTTTATCGTTCACCCTATTTTCCTCTACAGTATGATACTCCAGAGAGAGTATGGTCAGGAAATGATGTTTCCCGTGATCATTTGCGGGTGTTTGGTTGCAAAGCCTTCGTGCATATCAAGGATGAACGATCTAAGCTTGATGTCAAGACTCGACAATGTGTATTCATTGGCTATGGCCAAGACCAATGTGGCTATAAATCCAGAAGACGATTCAAAGCTAGACTGGTTATGAAAGGATTCAATCAAAGAAAGTATTGATTTCGATCTTTTCACCAGTTGTGAAATGACATCCATTCGGACAGTGCTCAGAACGGCTGCCAGTTTTGATCTGGAAATCGAGCAAATGGATGGAAAAACTACCTTCTTCCTATATGGAGATTTGGAAGAAGAAATATACATGGAGCATCCAGAGGGTTTCGTAGAAAAAGAGGATTGTGTTTGCAAACTAAAGAAGAGCTTGCATGGCTTGAAGCAAGCTTTGAGACAGTGGTACAAGAAGTTTGAGTCTGTTATGGGGGAGCTAGGCTGCAGAAAGACTACTTCACATCACTGTATTTTTGTGAAGAAATTCTCTAATGATGACTAATGATGACTACATTGTTTTTGCTTTATGTGGTTGATATGTTGATTGTTGGTCAGAATTACTAACTTGAAGAAACAGCTAAGTAAGTCTTTTGCTATGAAAGACTTGGGACCAGCAATGTGACATCCTACTGAATCGAGTCATTGCATTTAGCTAGTCAAGTCGAGTCAGAACGAACTAAAACCCGGTTTGAGCCATAAAAATTAAATAAATCAAAGACTTGGACTTAATTGAATGAAACATAAAGATATAGAATCAATTGAAATAAAATTAAATAAACCAACAGCTGGGCAGATTGGAAGTTGCTACTTTAATTCAAAATTTGCCTACTTTACCAACATATTTCAGAGAGGCGATAGAAGACATATTTGTACCTTAATGTGTTAGCTAACCGTAGAATGACCTAAATTGGACTTAAGAAGAAAGAGTTATGCTAGAATTTGTGAAACAAGTACAGGCTGCCCCGGCATATTTTAAGGCTACATTAGAAATGATGTGGGAATGCATATGTAGATTCATTCAGCCTAAGATTAGTACTTAAATTAAAATAAAAAATTTCCTTAATTTGAATGGTCTAAATTAAGTTACATAAAGAGTAGTAAGAGTTACGTCGCGGGTGCAACAGTTAGATTAATTTCATGCAAGTTCCTTGACAAGTTATCAATTGTTTGCATTATTACTCATTCGATATTACTTGAAATCCTTTTAAAGCATGAAACAGGTTAGCGACGTATAGAATGAGACAACATACAGGTAAACAGTATGGTTTATGCATTTTATGAATATTTCCGTATGGTTTATGCATTTTTATGAATATTCCGATAAATATGTTACTCTGAGGTTAGGTAGAAACCACGACCACGTAGATAAGGCTATGTCGTGACATAGGATAGCAGATCTGCATCCTATACAGTTTGGTACTCCGGCTATAGGCCGTTGAGTGGATATGATTTATATACGGGTCATAGCAGCCCAACCATATAGTATTCATCCAGTTTCATATAGTCCTTCTTATCACTTCGGTTTCACTGTAATCTTATGGAGCCATACAGTTATAAGATTGTGTTATTTATAAATTATACGATGTTAATAAAAATTGCTTAATTCATATAGCATAATAAACAGCAAGTAAGACCATGCAAGTATAATGATATGTGTGCGTACATGCTTATTTATTTAATTCTTATTAAGTTGAGATATCCACTGAGCTTTATTTACTCAGCGAGTCAGCGAAGTTACCTGTTTTAAAACTCGCAGGTTTGGGTCGGACGCGTAGAGAGTCCATTCTTTACAACGTTGCAGTTCAATCTTTTGAAGGACCCAGTCTTCAGGGTAAACTACTCATTTTGATATTGTTCTATGGCATGTACAGGGCACATAGTTGGACCCATTTCATTTTGGAAAATAGTGTAATGTTTTATATATTAAATAAATGTCTTGTTATATGAAATGATGTATAAAGCAACAGCATGACATAATATTAGCATACAGAGTATCAGAAATGACAGGACCATAGGTTCAAACAGCATGACATAATATTTAGCATACAGGATGATATCAGAATGACAGGACATAGGTTCAACCAGATTGTAGCTTCTCGGCTCGGTTCATTCGGGTTGATGGGTGGACCGGGAAGGGATGTTACAAGCAAAGCAAATTCTTGGCATGAAGATCGAAGAGCCAAGAAATTATGATTGTCACAGGAGAAGTACACTGAGAAAGTACTTCAAAGGTTTAGAATGGAGAACGCTAAAGCGGTTAGTTGTACTCTTGCTAATCACTTTAAATTAAGTTCTAAAAAGTACCCTTTTACCGATGGAGAGAAAGAAGAAATGGATAAGGTTCCATATGCTTCAGCAGTTGGAAGCTTGATGTATGCCATGGTTTGTACATGGGCAGATATTGCTCACTCAGTTGGAGTAGTGAGTCAGTTTCTTTCAAATCCTGGAAAGGGACATTGGACTGCAGTGAAATAGATTTTCAGGATATCCAATCACATTTGCAGTGGGAGCCGTGTCGTGGCAGTCAAGATTACAGAAGTGTGTTGCTCTGTCAACAACTGAGACAGAAGGAGAAGTTCAAGCTGTGTGTTAAAGCGGCATGAATGAAGAGTCCTACCATGTCGTCGGGAGGGGGAGAATTGGTATGGGTCCCTCCGACATGTGAGACCCACACACTTTGAATGAAGAAAAAAAAAAAGAGGAAAACGTGTGTACAGTACACACGTTTTCTTTGAAAAGAATCAGTGGACGCGTTATTAACGTGTCCTCCTCTCTTATAAATAGAATGAATTGCAGCTCACAAAAAACACAGCAGAAAGAAGGAAAAAAATGTAGAGAGAGAGTTATCTAGTCTTAGAATGGGTTTCTTGAAACTAGGAGAGAGAAAAATAGTAAAGAAATTATTATGGGAAGTTTTTGGGAAACACTTTGAGTGCCACTATTTTTTTTGTATTACTCTCTTTGTATACCTACTATTTTTTAGTAGTGGAAGAATTATTCAGAGCTTGTCCCGTAGACGTAACCCTAAACAGTTAAGGGTGAACCACTTAAATTTCTGTGTGTCACAATTTTTATTATTCCGCTCTGTAATTATTCTCGTAATTTTATTGCCGGACCCTAATAAGTGGTATCAGAACAGAGTCAAGTGGTACCTAGGCCTAACACATTATGGTGATCAAAATCCAGGTCAGTGCAGAATCACGTAACATAAAACTAGAAAATTTCATGCACGGTATAATCTAAAAGTAACATTTGGGTGCAATTAGAAAAAGATAAGTACTAATTTTACTATTGAGATACTCAATCCTGCAAACTTAGCTTCCATAGTGCATATCATTGTGCCGATTAATGAAGACAAATACACATAATCAAGGAAATCTAAATCACAGTTTGGCAATAATGGATGGTAAAATGCTGTTGCTGCAAAAGTACAACATAAGAGTATCAAGTAACGCAGCGGTACGTGTCAAGTGAATCAACAAGTCCACCGCTGTAAGTAATTTTCACCACCTGCCCCTTCTCCAATCTGTAGTATCGCGCAATAGCATCAGTTTCAAGCATCCTAGGCAACTGGAAAGGAGAAAGACAAGAAGAAGAAGAAGAAAACTGTCAAATTATGTTCTTTAGCTAGATCAAGCTCTCATATGCAGTAAGATGATGAAACTGATAATAGAAAGCTATGGTCGCTTATTTTTTTCCTTTGATTACATACAAGCCAGTCTAAATGTTGCATCTAAATTTCTAGTTTTCAATATAGTTACTACATAATATTATTCCAAGGAATAATTTTGACATTAGAGTTGCATGTGATAACAGAGCAAGGTGTTACAACTCTGAAGTGCTCATATGTGTGTGCAAATGCTTTTTCCCTTGCCAACAAAGAAACAAATGTAATGTGATGAGTTCTCTCTGTCAGCACCGAGGGTTTAGGTTATGAAATTGTCCATTTTTGCTGACAAGCAGAACTAATAATTACTTAGGTCTTACTTGAACCTCAGTACTGACCAGAATTGCTGATTCTCTTGACCCATCCCTAGCCTAATAATTCCATTCCCTTCTCTTATTTTACTAATCTACATAAAAAAATTAAAAATTTTGAAATAGAAGTGCATTGTGGCCAACTCCAAATAGTTCATTCTTAGTCTCAATTCCCACACACGATAAATTTATAGTGGGTTTTTATGCTCTTGCCAAGTCCACTATAACCCGTCAAGATGAAGATAGACTTAAGATACTACTTTTATATCAAGGAGGGTTATCAATATAATACAAAATGACTGTGTAGGCAAATGGACACATAGATGTCAACGTTGGCAAATGAAACAAAAAGTACTTCACTGTTAGGAGAAAACACAAATATTTAAATATTTTACCTGCTTGTCTTCAGCTTTGTACTTGTTCAAAAGCTGTTCCTTCTGCTGAATAGTCAATATCTCATGCCTTGGCACTATAACGTGCTTGGTTATGTTCATCAGTAAGTCAGTGATCTACACACAGAGCAAATCATTGAAGGAATTGTTAAGACTAAAAAGCTTCAACAGTAAACCTTTTTAACTCACATCCCCCATGAAAAAGCTTAAGAGTTAAGGATGAAATGACAATAGAGAGAGAATTTTTTACTTTGGAATATAAAAATGTCTAGTGACAACCGAAGAACCGAGGACTGTTATTAATATTACTGCTACTTATCAATTCATCATTAGCCATAACATCAATCAAAAGCTGCTAGTAAGTTATCCAACAACCACAGGAATCAACCTACAAATATCATCAATATATTGAAAAAGAGGGAAGCCTAGCTTCCAAGAAACAGAACAATTGCACCTTAACCACTAGCTTGGCCTTAAAAACTTCATTAAGCCCAAATAAACATGAGCTACCAAATTCTCATCTTCACAAAAGCAACAGCCAGAAATTGAACATTGAAATTTATTATAAAAACTGGACACTCACTTGAAAAATCTCAACTTTAGATGGGAATTTAGCCATCTCTTTCCGGGCATGATGGTTCATTTTGCTTTGCAAGATCAGCATTAACCCATTTAAACTTTCTCTGTTCACAATCTGAGCCAGTACACAACGAATAGTTGCCTTTTTTATGTCCTCTGTCCCCATGAAGATTACCAACATCTGCTACATATAATAATAAATTATTATTATTATTCTCATAATAAACATATTATACACGTGATCACCTAAATATTATTAAAAATAACGATCAACCTTTTTGTAAGGATTGGTGCGGAGAGAGACGGAGATACGGAGGCGTTGGAGTTCGGGTTTGTCGCCGAACTCGGCTCGGAACTGAGTGAGTGACCCAGCAAGCTCTGAGTCGGCCACGTCATAGCCTCGATCTCTTAGCATTTCCAGAACAGTCCTGCGAGAGAGGTAATACCTATGACTCTCTATGCTGCCATGGTCAACAAACTGCGTTATGCATTGGGTTCCGCCGTCGCCTTCCACCAAACCAAAACCGCCGTCAATCTCCATTCTCTGTCAAACACGCGATGCGTGTCTTTTCAATGGCAGAGGGACAAAATCAGAATCGTCTGTCAATGATTATAAAATAGCCTTTGACTCACTCCTTGAAGTGAAAAATAAAATTGACAGTTCGAAAACGTCAAGTCGTTCCATGACCATGTCTGTTATGGGCCGGTTTCACTACAGCGGGCCTCGAGGCCTTCAGCCCATGCTTAGGTCAAAATACCGGTTGATGTAGAGGTTGTATCACACCATCAATTTCCGGAAATGGTATTTCTATGATAAATCGCTGAAATTATCGCGGTGGAGTCCATGGAAGAGGAAGTGAAAAGGAAGTGGAAGCAAAAGAAGCCAGCTTCGTCGTCGAATTCTTCTCTGATAAACACTCTTGATGATGGTTGCCTTATGCACATCTTCAGTTTCTTATCTCCTATTCCAGGTTTCCCTTTCTTTCACTCTTATGTGTTTGTTGTGCTTTGTGTTTTTGTTTATGTATGGAACCTTATTGAACTGAAATATGAATCGATTTCGCTCTGATTTGTTCAGCCCGAGTTATTAGGGTTGATACTGTGAAGCTCTAATTTTTGCTTTGTCGGCTCACTCATGCAAGATTGGTTTTTTAGGCGTTTGGAGTTCTCATTTTAAAGTCCTGTTTACCTAATTATAGGGTAAAAAAAGATAGAAGCTTTGAACGTGATGGATGTAGGAAACGAACTGCAGCTTCTGAAAAAGAGAGAGGAGCAATTAAGGGAGTCGATTGTTTTAGTTGGATTTTATTTTTCACTTAAATTTCTATGGTTCAAATACTGAAGAAAATTTGTTTGTGAACGTAGTTTTATGCGGAAAATTTTAGATCGAATAAGAATGCTAAATTGTTAATTTGTGGGGGAGAAGACACATTGAAAATGGTACATTATTATTAACTTAAATGTTCTTAGGTGCGCATGCAACCAAGTGGTTCTATTTAGTTAATCTACTTGTGTGTCTCCTGTTTAATATCGTCAATTCAATATATTCACATTTCCTCTTTGTGTTGATTGTCTTACTTAAGTGTCCTTTTGGTGATCTTTAATAGAAAATGTCCATATAATATTAATTGTCATTGTAAAGCTTGTATCACAAAAATACATTTAAGATATATTTGTGCGCTCGATTTCACATCTGCTATTGAGTTTGCAGATCGGTATAACACAGCCCTCGTTTGCCACAGATGGCACTACTTGGCATGTCACCCTCGATTATGGCTCCGAGTAGATCGGGCTGTCAAAGACTTATCAGAACCTGGAGTTTACCCTAGCATTGAGATGGCTGTCTCTGCAGCTAGGTATGTATATTGACATCTTGCTGCATGTGATTTTTTAGTTTAGAAGGTGGGATGGAAACACTAATCATGAAAGTGCTCATTTTAGACCTGGTGACACCATTCTTATCTCAGCAGGTGGCAATCATGTTGCCTCCAATATTCAAATAAATAAACCACTTTGCCTGGTATGTGCTAATGATCTATACTCTCTAGGCATATTTTTTTTTAATAGTCTGCACCACCCTCGCCTCACCCCATTATCCTTTTCTCTTTTAAGTAGATTCTGGTTTAACTATAGTGGGGATCTCAGTTAAGAATTTCATATTATTGCAATAAGAATGAATAAAGAAGCTAATTAGCTATCTATGCATCAGAGTTTTGGAATTGGTGTTGTTTTGTTTTTTGGTATCAGAATAAAATTAAACCCTTAGTCATATGAGGATGGTCATTATCATCTTTGGTTTCTTGCTTAATTTTGGTAGTTGTTAATTCTACCCGCTGTGCATTTTCTATCTCAATTTCTTTGTATAGATTGGTGGAGGAGAGCTTCCTGATCAAACAACACTCTTGTGTTCTCGAGGTTCAGACAGGTATGCAGTTTATGGATTATGTTTGCTTATGTATGGTGATTTTTGTGAGAGTTGACTATTAAAATGTTAAAAGATTTCTCTGTACTGTTGAATTTCAATGGCATAAAGTGAAAGTAAATGATGATTTTTGACCATTCGAATGTACCAAAAAATGAAGGATGGTTCATTTAGGCCTCTGATCTTGTGTGGTGCTCAGTCGTGTATGTCACAGATAAAACTCGGAGATTGATTAATTCATTTCCTTTAATTGTTATTATGAAAAGTTCCCATCAATATCATATTCTATTATATGGATTGAGGTGTGCCTTTTGTTTTGACTCCCCTTGGTTTGAAACTTAACTGTTTTCAATGCCCTAACCATTTTATCCAACATTTTAGAGTGGACTCTTTGAGGTCACTGTTCCATATATTTCAATCACTAGACAAAATTTGTTATGTTCTGTTATTTATTTATTTATTTATTTATTTATTTATTTATTATTATTATTATTATTTGAGCAGTGCATTGGAGTTCTTGTCGACTTGCAAATTAGCAAATCTAACAGTTAAGACGGAGCTTGGTTGCTGCTTGCTTCATAGAAGTGGAAGACTAACCATAGATGGCTGCATACTTCAATGTGAGTCAAACCCTTTGGACTATCTCTCGTGCCCGATTGTGAGTACAGCTGGGGAGAATGAAATTTTCTCTTCCTCTGTCAAGACTGATGGTGATGGTGTGCATGTTTCTCAAACTCGGATAGAAGGAGGTGCTAAGGCTGTCCTTACGAAAGGGGACCTTGCCTTGCATCGAGTTCGAGTAATCTATTCTCGAGCTTATGTTTATTTCTGGTTTGATGTAGAACATAAATGATATTTGTCATTATGAGCTAGATTGTAACATAATAAAACTAGCTTGCTTTTTTTTTTTTTAATTTTTTTTTATTTCTCAATTCCCATTGTTGTATTTATTTTTCAAGTTAAAGTGATTTAATTGGTATGATGTTCAGGATTTCTTTGCAGAAAAATTGGTCCTATTATGTGCAATATTGGGAATTTAGATTTCATAGTGTGTTATTGATTACCTGATTCAAAGATCCTTTGAACAGTTGAAGATATCTGAAGCTAAAAAAAATTGTTAAATGACGCATGACGGTAGCAGAATATATATTCAGTTGGAAATAAAAAATTTTCTTGCTTTTATCTTATGCTGCTGCGACAAAACGCTCGGACTTCAAAAGTCCCCACTAGAAAGCAACTGTCAACTGCCATCAAATTTGCGGGGGAAAAATAAAAAAAATCAAATACAACAGTGGCTGATTGGTCAGTGCATGGTTTTGTCACAACGTACAAAGCTTCTAACTCAGAGTTACAAACATCACTTTATCTATTTCATTGTTTCTATTGTGACAATCACAAAAATGGCCATACCCTGGCCCATCTCCTAGTAACCTTTCCATTCTCACTTGTGGAGGTTAACAGTACCATAAACTGAGCTAAATCTCTAATCTCCCCGTCCTCTTGCTTGGAAAATTCCTGCTGAGTGTAATAAAAAAGAAAAAGACGTCAATATAACAGCTGTTACAATTGCAAAAGTACATACGATATGCAGAACCAAATGATACAATCTAAATAGTTTGCAAGTTCCAAAGCTTCTGAAACAAAGAAGAAAATCTAGATATACAAAATGGAGACGAACTATAAAAAAATTGACAACATCATCAACTTATGCAACTTTAAAGGAAAAAAAAAAGGATATACACACCAAAAACACTAAATAAAAAGTGAAAAAAAAAAATGAAAGAAGAGGAATTAAGAAAGAAATACTTACTAAGTATCCAAGTAAACCAATGGGAACTACAACTCAATTTCCAGAAGCATGTCTTCGTTGCACCACCAAATCATCAGCAGAGTAATAATCGGCAATGAGCCTATACATATATGACGGATTATGCCCTCCACTGTAAAGCAATTTGAGTTAGTAGCTGCACCAAAAATTTGTGATTGTACGATTCATTCAAATATCCATGTGTTATGTATAGGTATACATCAAACATTTTATATCGTACAATAGAAGTGCCTAAAACCAGAATAATGGAACCTCTAGAGTTTCATGAAATCCCTAAAAGTAGTAGAACTTACGTGTCAGTAATGAACAGACTAACAAGCTTCGGTGGCACATAGTCAAATGTTGGGTTGATAACCTGAAGAAGAGGAGAACCAGTGCCAACCCCAAAATCCAAGCAATCTGAGAATTCTCCAAAATCCAGCAGCTCAGATGGGGATCTCAATTCATTAAGTAAGACCTCAGGATTGTGCGGATACAAGGGGCACAGCTGCAATGTAAAAAATTGGACATGTTAGAAGTATTGGAAGAAATTGAAACACCGGCTTTCTCAAGTACAGTTGCAGCATTGAATTAAGAGGTCAGTTACTATGAGTTTTAAGTTCACTAAGGCATATATTGGGCTAAGACTGTCCTATATTTTGAACTAGGGCCCAGTATCTTGGCCCAATCCAAACATTAGAAAAGTCCAAACTTGTCAAACTACTGTGAAGCTGGCTAAATTATTTGATTGGGTCCTGGTTGAGTTGGGCTTCGTTTAACAGAAAGATTGGCATGAAAAAGCAATTGAACCTTAGGCTTAGCCTCAGATTGGCCCAAGTTGCTGAGGCATGCCCTAGCTAAATATACATGAGTAAGCGCACAGACAAAAGAATGCTCTGACAATGATTAAAATTGAAGAACAGAATCTTTGAGGTCCTATTTATCCATTTTATTGGCCATCCCCAACCAAAAGCCTGAGCAGTTACCAGTATCAACATCTTAAATCCACTTGAGAGCAAACGAAGCAAGCAATTCAAGGATGGAGCTTTCTCAAAGACAAAATTTCAAGAAAGTTGTTAAAATTAACTTACCTTGTGACTTCCAGCAAGCACAACAAACGGCACAGCGTGTTTTTGAGCTGCAAGAGCTACCATATTCAGTCCAACAGGGGCTATAACACCACCATTGGCCATGACAGCATGAGCTCCAACTATAACCTTCACAGCAAAATTTTCAAAATGAACAAGGAACAGTCCACCAACGCATGGCAAGAAATAAAGTTAAGGAAACAAAATTCTTTTCTGATATACCATATTCACTCGAGAAATCATGGCAAAAACTGCAGAGTCAGTTATCAAAGTAGTCTGTAAACCCCTTGCAACCAATTCTTTGGCAAGAAGATGCCCTCGATACCTAATTGAATACCAAAGTTGTGAAAACATTCATACAAAAGAGCATTCCATAATTTCACACCACAAAAAAGATTTTTTTTTTTTTTTTTTTTTTTTTTTTTTTTTTTGGCAAGAAGATGCCCTCTGATACCTAGAATGAATACCAAAGTTGGTGAAGAACATTCCATACAAAAGAGCATTCCAATAATTTCCAACACCAACAAAAAAGATTTTTTTTTTTTTTTTTTTTTTTTTTTTTTGTTACAGCAAGAAAGAATAACCAATCTGTACAGAACCTCGGAGCACCTCTGCAACAAATACCCGGATGATCTTTTCTTCTCCTTTGCATAAGCATTTTTTTTTTTTTTTTTTTTTTTTTTTTTTTGTACAGCAAAGAAAGATAACCATCTGTACAGACCTCGGAGCACCCTCTGCAACAAATACCCGGAATGATCTTTTCTTCTCCTTTGCAGCACAAAGGAATTCCAATACTGTTTTTGAACTGCCTAACGTTAATATTAACTCGCTGCAGATGTATTTAAGAATCGAATCAGTAATAACTAACAAATGGTAACTATATATAATGCTTAAATTTTGCACTACCCAACGCAAAGCAGATAAGCATTTGCTTTCACATAAATGTAGAAATAAGAGCAGATATTTTACACCCTAAAACCATCATATGCAACAATCAAATATGAATAAAGCATGAATCTGTGAGGACAAAATACTTGTGTCATAGGCCAGGAAGGAAAATTTACTTTTGATGGATATGTTCCACTGCTTGCTCAGCAATCTGTTCATGACAAGTAGCAATGTCTTGTATAAGCTCATTAACCGCTTCAATGACATCATGTTTCAGCTTTCGAGTTCTTGAACTTTTATCAGCAGCTGTTATGGCAAATAAAACCTTAAATGACAAATTGCTAGATATTACCTCTTCTCAAAAAAATAGAAGTAAAAAAAGAGGTAAAAGGCATTTGAGGTTAACATAAAACTTCTAACAACATTCAATGCTACTACTATCACCACCACAACTTTCGCCAATTTTCATTACAAATAAATGTAGTACTAACTAGGTCCAAAGAAAAATGGAATCAAATATTCCAATCCAATGAGCAGAATCATCGAACTACAGTATTATATATGATGCTGTGTACAACAAATTTAAAGCAGCATAAAATGAGGATCTTACATTTGCTTTTTCCTTCAGAATCACCTCCAGATGAAGAAGTATGAGGAACAGCTGCTGAGTCAGGCACATCCTCCAGCAGCGTCTGCAATGAAGGTGGACGCAAAGTACTTCTTGCAGCAGCAGCAACAGCAGCAGCTGACAAAACTGGGTGATCATCTCGTTCACCATCATCATCATCATCGCTTACAGCAGATAAGTTCAGCCCCGCAATAGCAGCTGTTGTCAGAGAAAGATCCTCCTCCCTAATAATGTGCAAAACACGCCTCACTATATTACCCACAGCCAGCTCTGCAATGTGTTTATATAATGTAAATATCAATAAACAGAACATACAAGCATCAGTAGCTCTTACAACAATGGGCATAAAATGCAAACCATCTTGGAGAAAATAATTCCTGAGATAAGAAATATTCCAAAGCATAGCTTCAAAGTTTATCAATTCCATTTGACTAAAATAAGCCCTCAAAAGGCTCCTGTGCACAGCTTTTTCTTGTTTATTTCCACACTCTGTGTCTATTTGTAAGTAACTGACATCTGCAATTCTATAGTTCCTATCTTCAAGAACAAGAAGGAATCTAAGATAATAAATTTTAGATGGATGTGCAAAAGCAGAAAAAGGACATCAAAAACTGAGTGGATTAATAGGTAAAAAAAGAGGAACTCGTCCAAAATAAATTGAAGAAAAATTGTCTGGATTGATTCGCCGATATACCTGTAGATGCAAAAGGCTCATGGATGCAGTGCTTAAAAGTGGATGAAATAAAAGAAAAGCCAACAAGACGAGATATAAAATAATAATGGTATCCAATAAGATAAAAATAATTTTGTATCAGAATGGTTAATTGAAAATTCAGACCTAAACAAAGCTGAAGGGATAGAGTTATAACTTTAGCTATCCACAACTAGTTCAGAATTGGATCTCTGTTGGGTTGAGTCCAAGGATATTGGTTCCAATGCAACATAAGCAAACAAAATTGTTTCAATAGCAAAACAAGAGTGTTAACAAGTTCTAATAAAGAACTGAGATAATGATGATCATACTACAAAGTAATTTTGGATAATCTACAAAAACCTCAGCCAGGATAGACCTCAATGGCAGCAGTGATTGAGTTCAGTAGTTACTCATAGAATATTATTGATTCTATAGATATAGTAATATGGAGAAGACAAAATATTGTTTCAAGCACTGACAACCAATACAAAAATTTTATAAAGTTTTTCTAGTAAAGTTATACAAAGCTATCTTCACATATCTGCCATTGCTTCATTAAATGGGGATTTTCATTGAATTCCCAAAGTTAATCAAATGCAGGATTTGCAAATAATAAATGAGTCAATAAACTAAATACCATGTAGTAAATGATCAATATAACATTACAATTATCCATTTAAACTAATTTACATCCATACCGACAGGATTTGCAGCAATTAGCCGCTCTCCAACAGCCTTAACAGCATCAATCAAGGCTCCTGCCTGGTTGGTGTAAGGCACTCGCTGCTGTGAAATTACAGACCGTAAAAGTTCTGCTGTCTGCCTTGCTGTGGCCTGCGAGCCCTCAATCTTACTGCAGAAAACGAAACAAAACAAAAATGAAGTCACGCATTAACATAAAAAAAAATCAATAAATCACCATATATATATAGAGAGAGAAAAGGAATTCACCGCTTCTTAAGCTTGTTAAGAAAATCATTGACGAGAGCTTGCACGTCAGGCATGATTCCCCCAAAATGCTGCTATTATGAATACAACTTCAATTATACTGCACTAAGATTGCTAAGAAAATAATCGCAAGAACAAATAACAGCAATATTTCTCAAAGTTCCTTTAGTTTCCTAGCCAACCAAACAGAATACATAAAAACCAAAATTCCGGCGGTAACTTTTACTCAGAGCGAATTTCACCAGAAATGAATCGACCAAGCTAAAAATTAAATTCAAATAAGGGAAAAACTAAAAGATAGAAATTAGAGAAGAAGTGGTGTGACTGTAAAAATAAAGAAGCAAAGAGAAACAGACCTACAGGCGAGATCAAAGAAACATGTGAATGGAAGACGAAGGTTTTTGCTTCACCGACGCGATGCACAGAGTGTTGAAGAGAAGAGCTTCACGGTGAATCCTCGTCTTGTGGTTTAGGCTTCATGGGTTTTTTCTTTCTCCTTCTTTCGAGTTTTGTTCGAGTGGAAAATGGTTTTGTCTTATGGGTTGCACGCTTAATCGGATCGTCTGGATAGTAATATGGATTACCCGATCCGAACCTCTTTTCTTTTTATCAATTTACTAGTAAGTGTAATTTCAGTAATAGTATTTAGCATGTAGTCTTTAATCGTTGGTAGGATGTGCATTAATTGGGCTGTGCTGGGCCGTTGGGCGGGTTGTGCTCATTTGGATTGGGCTAGACTAGGACTCTTGGTCTGGGCCTGGCATGAAATAGGCCTACAACTAGGATAGGCCTTAACATAGTCAGCGATTTTAGTGGTGAAGATGATTTTTTTTCCGACAGATAGAGATGTGTACATAATTAGAGGAAATGAGGCAATATTGAAACTGAAAAAGTAAGGATTGGCATTTGCCAATGATAAGACCATGTGAGGGAAAATCTTCTCATTTGCTTAATAATTATATCATTCAACAATGGAGTTGTCAAAAAATCGTATGATGGTGTACCTGTAACTGTAACAGTATTATATATATAATGATTGGTGTACCTGTAGACTGTAACAGTAATTATAATATATATATATTTATATATAATAATATATATATACTATATATATATATATAATTTAACAATGAATTAAAAGGCCATCTAATTTTCAAATACAAATTTAAATACATATCCATAAATTGGATTCAAACTCAAAAACTTACAGTTCAAAATTTGAACTGTAAGTGTAGGACATCCTTAAATCAGAGTATCAACATTACTTTAAAAACCGAGAAATTGCTCCAGGAAACAAAGATAAGTATTTAAATAAGTTATCCTGAAAAGCATAACAAAGTAAAGAAACAGAAGCATGAGAAGGAGAAAGTTCAAAGCTTGCCTAGAATAAATATATATTTAACAATGATAAAGGCCATCTAATTTTCAAATACAAATTTAAATACATATCCATAAATTGGATTCAAACTCAAACTTACAGTTCAAAATTTGAACTGTAAGTGTAGGACATCCTTATCAGAGTATCACATTACTTTAAAAACCGAGAAATTGCTCCAAGGAAACAAAGATAAGTATTTAAATAAGTTATCTGAAAAGCATAACAAAAGTAAAGAAACAGAAGCATGAGAAGGAGAAAGTTCAAAGCTGCCTAGAATAAATTAATAGGCTTAGGCACTTATAAACAACCTTAAAAAGTGATTTCTTAACGATTTCTTGCATTGGCAACACAAATGTAAGAGACTTGGGTCCTGAAACTTCAAACTCGATGCCCCTTTCCAGGAAATCATTTATTCCAGTGTCCTGTTTTGATTTTTCGAAGTCTCGGAATTTAAATCTTTTTCTAATGATAAGAATTTTCAACAATTTAATAGTTGGTAACTAATATTTGTAGTTATTCCAAGAAAAGTATAATCTTTGTTTTAAATAGGCTTCAAACGCTGAAAAACTGGTAAAAATATACAGATAATCCAGATTAGAAGAGTGAAGTCCACGCGCATTGAAGACTATGGCAAAGTCTGCTGAGACCGTGTCCACCAAAGACGAGTAATACATACCATCCCAGTATTTCCGGTCCGTTGCTCATTTCTCTGTCACTCTTTCTCGCCAGTACTAGCATTACATAGACTTGGGCTTTCTTACTGTTCAAAGGCTGAAACCTGAAATAGAAATATATTACCCTCTTTTTCTCTAACTTTCTGGGATTTGATTGGTAACTAAGAAAAACACCGGGATTTTTTAGGATATAAGAAGGGAAACAAAAACAATACTCGGGTATAGGGCCCCACTTCAACTTAACCTTTCCTTTTTGTATTTTCTCGAGAAATTTCTCTCTCCTAACCCCTTCTCCTCTCTCTATATACACGCTCCTCTCTCTCTTTAAAGACTTTAATTTGAATTCTATATCTCTCTCTGTCTGTCTTTATGTATAGTTACGCGCATTTCCTGTCTGTTGTTATTTATTGCAGTATCATTTAATAGACGACCATAAACCAAATTTCTCCTCTTTCATTTTGTCTCTCATTACTAGGGTTTGTCTTTCTATATCTTCTTCAATGGGGTTTTGATTCAAAACTTTGTGCACAGGTACATCTTTTGTTAAATGGCAATTTTTTTTACTTGTTTTTATACAGATTTTTCTGGGTTTCCCATTTTTGTGATTGGTTTTTGTCACAAAGTTTCCTTTTTTGATGTGAGTTTACTTTTGGAATATTCTAGATCCACTGTCGATTTGCTTTAGATTTGCATGTGGGCTTGCTTGTTTTAGGGTTT
This sequence comes from Jatropha curcas, assembly GCF_014843425.1. Next base: position 113,030 of record NW_023590662.1, read on the forward strand.
ATTTTGATTAATATTCCCCATGTTTTCTTCATCTTCTTTGATTGAGAAAGAGAAGACCTTTTCTTTTACACTTTTGGTCATAGTGTTTAAAGGGATTATTTTTAACGGATCTTATGTGCCAACTATAGTTTATAAGAGTATAGGTGTTCCTAATGGCCTGCAGAATTCGAGTAATTACTCTTGCATTTCTTAATGTTCTGTCTTCTTGTTAATGGCGTTGTAATTTTGTGTTGCTGATCTCCATTTACAATATTTCTAGTTTCATTTTGTTAAACACGTGCGTTCTCCTCCATATTGCATTTCAATGTCTTGGACTATAAGTTCTTTGCCTTTATATGTGCTGAATCTGCTGATTATTTTTCTTGCTCACTTGTATTACTCTCGTACTTGATTTCTCTTACTACGTTGATTGGATTAATTTTGTTGTTGTATGCTGTACTTTGACTGCTTGCTACTCATTTAGCCAATTGGTGCTTAACGACTCTGTGCTGCAGCCTGTGAGGCCACACATTTTTTTTTTTTTTTGGCATGGCTATCTGGATGACCTATAGGAACAAAAATATGTTAATTTTATAGGATGTGTTTGTGCAAGACATAGAAGCTTGAAATGTTTCTATTCAAGAAATGAATATGAACCATTGCTTAGAAAATGTGTCCTGCGTTACAAGTGGTGGGCTCAGTTATTGCTATTTGTTATTTTCAGTAATGTCATTCTATCATGTAGTCATATCCAGCTGCCTTTTCTTTTCTTGCATGATATCTACTTCCCATTGTGATTGCTTATATCATGTGTTTATAGTATCTGATTAATTGAAGATTTTGAATGGAGGATTACCTGTTTATTGCTCTGTCTTGAACTTTGAGTCAAATTATAAATTTTTTTATGATTTTGTGTTTAACAGTATAGCTAGATTGAGGATTCAACTTGTCATCAACATTAACAAATAAGGAAAAAGAGATTGAGAGTAGACCAAGATTTGGCGGTGAGAGTTTCTTGTCTATGAAAGTGTGTCCACTCTTAATTGCTTTATGCAACTCAGAACTGTAAAATCAATGGTATCTTTGATTTAATTCATGAATTCTTATTAAACTTAAAGTATGCAGAGAGAATGAATTCTTATTAATAATATAAGGTGATCTTTAGTTCTTCGCATTTGAATCACCTAATCTCTGATCTTGATTTTCCTCTTTTTTTTTTTTTTTTTTCCTTTTTTTGCATAGAGTGGCCAGACTAGCATGGCATCTGGCAATCCTTTTTTCGAGGACATGCGAAGTAAGCCAGAGGTTATTGATCCTCCTCAAAATGAAGACATGATGGATGTTAGTGAAAGTGTGAATGATCCTGCTCAGATGGCTTTGAAACCGAATGTGACTGTATCTAGCAGTGTCCGTGAGCTATTGGAGTGCCCTGTGTGCTTAAATGCTATGTATCCTCCAATTCACCAGGTTTGTTTTATGGTATTTATTTAGGTTACCAATGCACATGACTGAAACTTTTGGCAGTCTTTAAATAATTTATGCAACTGTACAGTTCACATATTAGATTCTTCTTGTGTTTAGATGTCTTTTACTGACACATCGGTGCAATGCATGTGTACACACATGCGCAAACACATAATAGGAAGAATGTTGAATTTTTCACTTGAATCTTGTTCTCTCTTCACTGGACATCCTCTCCTGTTGCAGTGCTCGAATGGTCATACATTATGTTCCGGCTGCAAACCCAGGGTTCACAACAGGTGCCCCACTTGCAGGCATGAACTCGGTAACATAAGATGTCTTGCGTTAGAAAAGGTTGCTGCGTCTCTTGAACTTCCATGTAAATATCAGAGTTTTGGGTGCTTGGGAATATACCCATACTACAGCAAACTAAAACATGAATCACAATGTGTCTATAGACCATATAACTGCCCCTATGCTGGATCAGAATGCACAGTTATTGGTGATATTCCATACCTGGTGGCCCATTTGAAGGATGATCACAAAGTTGATATGCATAATGGCAGTACTTTCAACCATCGATATGTCAAATCAAATCCACACGAAGTTGAGAATGCAACATGGATGTTAACGGTATTTTTCTTTGTTTGTGCTTATTCTGAGATTTTGTTGGATATATGTAGATCTAGTTGGTAGGAATCCTTTTTCTTCATGCGTTTTTATAGTCAGTATAAACCGAGTCATTAGGAACTTTTGCAAAGCCTATTTCATGACTGTAATAATCTTTCTTTTTTCTTTGTAGGTTTTTAGCTGTTTTGGTCAGTACTTTTGTCTGCATTTTGAAGCTTTCCAGCTTGGGATGGCCCCTGTCTACATTGCATTCTTGCGGTTTATGGGTGATGACAACGAGGCGAAGAACTATAGCTACAGCCTAGAGGTGGGTGGAAATGGAAGGAAGATGATTTGGCAAGGAGTACCTAGGAGCATAAGGGACAGCCATCGGAAGGTCCGAGACAGTTTTGATGGTCTCATCATCCAGCGGAACATGGCTCTTTTCTTCTCTGGAGGAGACCGGAAGGAATTGAAGCTTAGGGTGACTGGGCGGATTTGGAAAGAACAGTGACGAGATTTTTTCCATTCTATTCTACCATTAGAGCTAGTAGATTGGTTTTCGTTTTGTAGTCTAATGAGTCTTCCGGTCATATATTTTTTGAGTTGTAGGAAGCAAACTCTCTTTGCTTGTCTATGCACCAAATACATGAGTGGGAGCCATTACTCTTATGCCTGCTACTATAATATTTATCCATAGAAATTCAGATGATCCACTCTGCATTGCCATGTCTTGTCGTGAAGTTATTCTAGCAATTACTAATTACCGTTGGATGCCCACTAAGACTTCAAGCATAACATTATTCTGGTTAATAATTGGAGAATCATCATCGATTGACTAAACCAAGATCAAAAATGGGGGGCACCCTTCAATCTTGACCATCTGAAATAAATTTGTGAATTCATATTCAATAATTTCTTCAATTGGAACTCATAGAAAGCTTTCACTTATTGACTTCAAAATGTTCCGCTTCATACATGTCAAAATTAAACGGAACGGAACGGAGCAGTTACAAAGGATATGCTCGCAAGCTTCTATCAAGTTCTGTATAAGTATACCAACCAAGAAGTGGTTGAAAAATTAAACATAAGTTCAACAACCAAACACAGTTTAGCATTTAAAAACCAACGAGTCGCATATGGAGCATCAGTTGCATTTAGCCAAGTATGCATCCCATCCTTGAAGACGATATTCACGGGCTTCTTCTGCAGGATTTGCTGCTTTTATAATCCCACGGCCCACAATGATTATGTCACTACCCCTATCATTGATGACCTGAAAAATAATGTCCCTCGGTTATTAAGGCCAAAACTTAACGTACTCTGCTTTTTTTTTTTATCATTGGAAAATGAAGTAACTCTCCAACAGTCAAAAAGAATAGAAAGTTGCGAGGAACAACACTTCATGTAACTTACTGAAAATGGAGTATTATATTGCTGGCCAAGGGAATCTCCCCCAGCAACCTTTTGAACTCCTGGGGTTGCCTGAATAAATGCTGGATTTACTGGTGCCCCTGGCCATGAAGCTGGATTAACTGAGATGAAGCCGATTACAAAATCTGAATGCTGCTCAGCAATTTTTACTGCTGCAGCTGTGTAGTCTCCAGTGGCAAAGTTGCCAGCTGAGCTCATTTCTGCAAGCAGCAACAGGCCCCTACCACAGGGTAAACCCTGAACAGAGTTAAAAAACATATAAATGTTAGATATGGATCAGGTGTGATATAAAAAGTTGAGCAGCTGTGTCAAACCTTCAATTTGAGTCCATCCACAATTCCAGGACCAGAAATAATGTGTGCATTAACTATATCAGCCCAATCCAATATATGGAAGACACCACTGCGACCAATAGGTACAGGAAACATCAGGCAGGCGCAAGGATACTAATTACAACAGGAAAAATGAAAATACTAAAAGGCCAACATGGCATTTGAAAATCACCTCTCATACTGCATTGTCACAGTGTTACCAATATCTGCAAACTTGCGATCTTCAAAAATTAAGAAATTGTACTTGTCTGCAATCTTCAGTTTACCAGAGACAGAGAGCTTGAAGTTAGTTATGAAATTCCATAAATTGCCAAATAATTAGAGAAAGAAGGGCATCCAACTATTTAATATCCTCTGTTACCAAGACTGATCATAAAAATGAAGAGATAAGATGAAACTTTAAAGGTAATTATTGAAAATAATAATTTGAATTCAGCAGGTATAGGGTATATATTTAAAAATAAAGGTGAAAGGTTGAGAGACTTTTTTGCTGAGTATAGCCACAGACCATCTCTTTATAATGCCGGTAGTGTGTGTTTATTTAAGCTGTGCATTACAAGAGCAGCACAAAAGCTCCAATAGAGGGAGCTAGTGTTCTTAATAAGATATGTTTTGAAAAGGAAAGCAAGATATCCTAACACCACGTTGCTGTACATGAAGGCTGTAACAATATGCTCATTATCCTAAGGATTTAAAAGAATTTTGATATTTTGTAAATGCATTAACTTTAAGCCAAATGACAAAAAAGAATCCTTAATTCTTTTAGGTTTATAAACCAATACCTTGTTTTGTATTTTTCATAACTATTGTGACTTTCATATGATTGCCCTTCAAATTTAGTTTATATTGCCATTATACCTGACAATATTGGCCCTACATGTAACACGTACTCACATATTGGCTCACTTGTCATGTGTAAGACCACATTATCATTTTTAATGACGCCTTGAACTGAATTAGCATAGTCATATCAAGGCCATAATCACTATGAAAATAAAATACAAACTATTAATTAACAAAATTAAAAGAATTAATCAAAATTGTCAAAAAAGTGTAAGGTTTTATTTTTTATTTTTTTATTTTTTTGTCATTTAGCCCTACTTAGGGTTCAGGAGAAAATATGAGCATGTCATGACATTGATCAAACCATAACTCTATAGGCTATCAAGCAGTATGCATGCCTTCTCAAATAAAAGCAATCCCTATGGCATATATTTCACAAGAATAACAACAAAAAAGAAGACTGTGTCAAAGTAACTATTTTGAAATATTATGCACTTTAGAGAAATACCGAGCGAAGCTTTGACCCAAAATCAGGAGTGAAATCAGGCAATATATCCACATGGGTTTTCAACATACAAATCTCCGGTCCAACCTACAATTGAAACAACAATAAAAATTAGTCCACGTTATTTTTTTAAAAAAAATAAAGAAGAAAAATTTATGGTCCAAACATTTGCATCAACATAAATACTCACCTTCTCAGCAAGGTCAAGCAACTCAGCAGCAGTACCAACATCAGCAGCCAAACACAAGTTACTCTCCTTTTTAACCATAACTTCAAACAACCTTTTCCCAGTTGGATTCCTTGCCAGCTTAGCTCTGTCTTCAAATTTTAAAGCTTTGACCCTAACTTTCTCCATAGCTGGTGCTGCAACCTTCTTATTCTCTTCTAGGAACTTCATAACCATTTTCTCCATTTCCTCATCAAGCTTCCCTTTTTCCCGCAAAACCCTAACCATCTCACTCAACTTAATAATCGAATGCAATTTAATCCCATTCATCTCCAAATTCTCCCTCCCACCTTGCTCTCTATCAATCAAAACGACAGCGTCAGTCACATTCATTCCCGCAGCACGCAAAGGAGCAGCAGTCTCGAGAACAGAGGTTCCACTAGTAACAAGATCCTCAACAATAAGACACTTCTGGCCATCCTTGAAAACTCCTTCAATGGCTTTCGCAGTGCCATAGTCTTTAACCTCCTTGCGGCGCATGACCATGGGAATATTGTTAGAGAGAGAAACGCAGGTAGCAATAGGAAGAGCGGTATAAGGGACGCCGCAAATAAGGTCGAAGGAGGCGGAGGATGAGACAGAGGAGATTAGGGTTTGAGAAATATGGCGGAGTAGATTCGGGTAAGAGATTATGAGACGGAGGTCGATGTAGATAGGAGAGGTGATTCCGGATTTTAGCTTAAAGTTGCCGAATTTGACGGCGGAGATTTCGTGGAGCTGGAGGATTAGAGACTCCATTGATGATATTGGTGGCGGAGACAGTGAACGAGTGAGTGAAGAGAAGTGGGAATTTTCAGTGGGAGAAAGTAATGGAAAACGGATGTTTGTATAGGGGCGTGGAGGCGGGTGGGGGTTTCTTTTCTATGTTGCGTTAAAGACCGGAGATTGAGGAAACGCCTTTATGCTGGGTCAGTTTTGTTTTTTCTTTTCAACATTGATTTTGAAAATATATATTAACATATCTTTATACTGTGGCTGAGCTAGAAGTTATAAAGTAACAAGACAAATGTGTAAAAATATTAATAGGAGGTCTCGAGTTCGGATTCGAGAAGAGAGTCTTCTCGGTTGTCAAATGAATTTGTTTATTGTGGGAGGTCTCGGGTTTGAGGGAGAGAGTCTTCTCGGTTGTCAAATGAATTTGATGAATAAACGAGAAAATTATTCTATTATATAATCCATAATATTTTCTGATTTAAAAAATTGTTCCCAGCACAGTTTTAGCTTAATTTGAGATTTGAGATTGACATGAAATGCATAAAAAAAACCCACTATTAGATAAACCAAATCAAGTAGTAAAAGAAACGCAAAAATAATTTTAGGAAAAAACTTTTCTTCAAGAGAGTCTTCTCGGTTGTCAAATGAATTTGTTTATTGTGGGAGGTCTCGGGTTTGAGGGAGAGAGTCTTCTCGGTTGTCAAATGAATTTGATGAATAAACGAGAAAATTATTCTATTATATAATCCATAATATTTTCTGATTTAAAAAATTGTTCCCAGCACAGTTTTAGCTTAATTTGAGATTTGAGATTGACATGAAATGCATAAAAAAAACCCACTATTAGATAAACCAAATCAAGTAGTAAAAGAAACGCAAAAATAATTTTAGGAAAAAACTTTTCTTCAAGTTCAAGCTATTCATTGGTACATGGGGTCTTTTTGGCTAAAATTCAAAAGTGGGGTTCATACGTTGCATTTGTCAAAATACAAAGCAAAACCCAGAGAGAGATACTCTGATCTGATCCTTGGAAGGAAGAAGTTAAAAAAAAAAAAACCTAATAAACCAAATCCCTTCCTCTTTCTTGTCATTTTTCCTTTACGCATATAGAATATCTCGTTCGTTTCTCGCGACTAATGCCACTTGGCCGTCCTCCCTTGTGTCTTTGTTATCTTCTTCACTCATTTATTTCCTTTTTATGACACACTATGGTGTATTCAAACAGATTTTTAGAAAAAGAAAATCCAACAATGGAGGTAACTAGGCAAGCAACAATAAAATTTATAGATTAAAGTAATTTGTCTACATGAGTTTTCTTTTTTCTGTCAAATTGCTAACTAGCTATAGAAATTAATAATATATATCAATGGCAATCAATTTGGAAGCAAACAAACAAGGTATAATTCTCAATGCAGTTAGTTCAAGAAAAGCCTCTAAGCTGGAAGAATGGTTGCTTCTTTTCTGTTCTTAAAAAATCTGGCAAATAGGAAGAATGCAAGAAAAATGAGGGATACAAAAGACACTTTGATTGGATTGTCTTTCCCTTGAAGTAAATAGCCATAACCAATGCTTGCAAAAGCAGTCTGAATCTTGGCACCCAGTAGGATTAAACCATCAAAGAAACTATATGGATTCTTTTGATTACCTGAAGAAGAACATGGAAGCAGAGATTTCAAGCATTGTAATATACTAAGCTTTTCCTTTATTATTCCTTTATAAATCAGCTCAGATGCACAAACTAACATCATCGCAAAGCACAATCCCCAAACCACCAATCCATATTGAGGCTCTTGCAGCGATGCCATTTGATCGAATGTCAGTATCAGCATTTCCAAAACCAGATTTATAAGAACAAATGCCCATCCGAATTCGAAATTAGATTCCTACAGAAGAAATTCAATCAATAAAATTGCTTCATAAAATTAAAGAAAAGCAATTGATCTTGTATGATTAAATATCTACCTTGATTTCTTTTTGATAACGTCGATTGCTGCGATCTAATAAGCTGTCGTCTCTGTTTGAATCGTCTAGCTGATCAGTGGACAATGCTACATGAGATCGCGAAGCCATGGAGACAAATCAAGCAAGAAAATCAATTGCTTGTGGATCGATCTTCTTAGAATTATGGTGTTTTAGAGGAAATTTCAAAATCAAGAAGACGCATTGTAACTTCTGAATATAAAGGGTATAAAAGAAGAGATAATCAGAGATAGGTTTTCTTGATTAAACGATCACAGCGCGAAGACGACTTTGTCTTCTCTTCTGCCCTTTCAACTCCTCAAAGGCCAAGCGTGACTTTCAAGTTTGAATTTTTTTCTGCGAACATGACTCAGAATCTTTTTTTTCTTTAACACTCTGTTTGGAAAGGAGTGAAAATAAAAAAGAAAATAGCAATTAATATAACCACATTGATTTGATATTAATTTGACTTTGGCAATATTAGTTTTATTTTTTATAATATTGGCACTCGTTAAAAAAATATAACGAAAGTAAAATATAATAATATATTTCAAAAAATGCTAGTAGACAGTTTTATATTATTAAAAAAAACCAAATAATAAATTTTCCTTTGTAGTATTTAAAAAAAAAAAAAAACACACGTCATGTCATGGAGCTAGAGCATATAGTATATTAATTAACTATTTGAAAAATAAAAAATTAAATTTTGTCATCAATATATATAAAACGAACAAACAAATAAATTTCAATGCGCGTTTAAGTTTTACGAGTCCTACTGTCGGAACTGTGTTTTACGGAGTATTTGTATGCTCCTAACGGGACCCAAAACCACGTTTCGGGTTGTCGGCAAGCCAACGCGGACTCAAACAAACGACACGTGCGACACGGAGAAATTAAACTTGACTTGACGTGCATTTATTTCCAATTCCACGCGCCCGGGAAATCCTTGTCCTTGTTCCCTTTTTTAAAAAAAAATTTCTTGCAAGAAAATTGAAGTTTTGAAATGAAGGAAATGCCTAATTAATTTTTTCGACAATAATAAAATATTTATCCAATTAAACAGTCATCCACGGGCTAAAGCAGCGCGTGGAATAAGCATTTTTGGTAAACCAACGACCTGAAAGTCATTCCCCAAAAATCTGATTGTTTATTTGGCTTTGGTGGCAGTGAAAATAAAATAACCTCCAACAATAAAAAATAAAAATAAAAATAAAAGACAACTTGAAAACTAACGATATCCAAATCCAATCACAGGTGGAAAGAACATTACTGTTCTTCTAATCATAGCCATTTCATTCCTCTTTTCAATCCTTTATTTTATTTACTTCCCAAAAAAAAAAATCCGTTTCTCATCCAACTAAATTCCATCCAGCCATAGTTATTCCAATTTTTTGTTTTGGAATTGGCTGTCTTTCTTTCTCAAATTCTTGTGAGAACCTTTTCTTGGATTCTTGTTCTTTATCATTTCCTTTTTCTTTTTCTTTTCAAGATCAATATGATTGACTTTGAATTCCAACACGTTTGATGCAGGGAAACAGATTCAGGGTTCTTTTTTAATATATATGTAAGGACCCTGTTATTTTTGTTCTCTTTTTTCTTTTTCAATTGTTCGTACAATTTAATGTTGTTGGCATTTCTTACTTTCTTCAACATGTTACCTCTTCTTCTGTTGGTTTGTAATAATTAAGGTCATTGAATGCAGAGGAGAAGGCAATGAATGGCTGTTGATAATTTGTAAGTTTTTAGTTATCCCTCGAAAGCTGGAGATGTCTATGCGACAGGAGAATTCTGATGGTAATCTTCTTTTATCATATGAATAATTTTCTGCAAATAACTTTAAATATACAGATAAATTTTATTCCCTGCAACATAATAATTACAAGGCTTATTTCGAAATTTAATTTAAATGGTTTGTTTTATGGTAAACAAATGCAATGATGATGTTACTTTATGAAGTTTTTATCCTGAAACTTGAATGATCCTTGAAATTCCCATTTGTAGGATCAGCTAACGTGCTGCAAGATTTCTTTGTTGGAGAAAAACAAAGTTGGACCAAGAAGGAACGACACAAATCTGGTAATCCTCAAAATTCCTTGTCCAAATCTATTTGTTCTAAAAATCGTTTCTTTCCTTAATCTATTTGGAATTACGTAATCAAACTTTCTTTATTTTATAAGGTCCACAAAAAAAACTAGAGAAACTGCTGAATCAAAATGCAAATAAGATTTGTGCAGATTGTGGCTCACCAGATCCAAAATGGGTGTAAGTCGTTAAAGTTGAACAAGAAAATTTTGTTTTTTCTTCCATATCTAGCTTTATTCGCTTAATCAAACAGTAGATTGGTTTTATTATTGACTGTATATCATGCGTGTCAGGTCCTTCAACCTTGGAGTATTTATTTGTATCAAGTGTTCTGGTGTTCATAGAAGCCTTGGAGTACATATATCAAAGGTGTGGTTTCTTTTATATGCTCAGTTATTTATTCTGTATTCTTGGTGAGCATTTGTTGAATCTTAGTAAGCAGTAATGTACTTTAGAAAATATACCTCATCTGTGAAAAGTTTTCGGCAAAGGTTATGTTTTTTTTTTTTTTTTTTTTTTTTTTTTTTTTTGTTTTTTTTTTTTTTTTTTTTTTTTTTTTTTTTCCTTTTGTCTGGCTTTTTCTCTTCCCTATAATTGATTTTGGTTATGCTGATGCTCTTTTTTTTTTTTTTTTTTTTTTTTTTTTTTTTTTCCTTTTGCTGCTTTTTCTCTTCCCTATATTGATTTGGTATGCTGATGCTCTAACGTTGGTCCTATCTCTAACATTGGTCCTATCCTGCGCTAGGTTCTATCAATCAAGCTAGATGAGTGGACAGATGACCAGGTGGCTAGTTTCATTGAATTGGGTGGCAATAATGTAGCAATCAAGAAATATGAAGCTTGCCTTCCAGATGATTACAGAAAACCAAAGCCAGATGCCACTATAGAGGAGCGCACTGATTTCATTAGGTAATGTTAGTTGGCACATCAACTAATCATACCTTAATTTCATTCAACAACTTACACAATCCTTTTACTCTCTGAATACTCAGGAAGAAATATGAGAAACAACAATTTGTGTACTCTCCTGAACAAATGATCTGCCCATATCGGCCCCATCGAACTGCATCATCTTCCCAGGCTCTCCCTCCTTCTCAAGAAAAGAAACACTTTGACAAGCAAGCAACAAGGCATCGCATTGGACATGCATTTCGTAACAGCTGGGGAAGAAAAGATGCTGAGTACAAGAACCCAAAGAAGAGCAACTCAATGGTGATGACGGTAATCATTTCCTACTTCAATATGGACTTGTATGAAGCTCACCACAGAAAAAAAATCTGATTTCTTGCTTGAAATTGTTCTGTTTATAGGCAGGGATGGTTGAATTTGTTGGCTTAATCAAGGTTAATGTTGTCAAAGGAACTAATTTAGCAGTGAGGGATGTGGTAACAAGCGATCCATACGTCATCCTTGCATTGGGTCATCAAGTAAGCCTATTTTTCTTGTGATCTTATTAGCATTATAATTATGATGAGCTGTGTTGCTAATTTGTGCTCTTTATTGCCATTTCTTGTTGCAGTCAGTGAGAACACGTGTCATAAAGAACAATCTGAATCCAGTCTGGAATGAAAGTCTAATGTTGTCGATCCCAGAACACATTCCTCCTCTGAAAGTGGTAAGTTGAATTTGTAAGTTACTTCAAATTTTGGTTACTGCAGAGTCTTTGATCTTTTTATTGGTCGAAAAATGTTACTTAAAAAGTTCTGGACTATATGCAGCTTGTCTATGATAAGGATACTTTCTCAACTGATGACTTTATGGGTGAGGCTGAGATTGACATTCAACCTCTGGTTTCTGCTGCCAAAGCCTATGAAACTTCCTCAATCAATGAGCCAATGCAACTTGGTAAGTGGGTAGCAAGCAAGGACAACACTCTAGTGACAGATGGTATCATCAATTTAGTAGATGGGATGGTAAAGCAAGAAATAACCCTCAGGCTCCAGAATGTCGAGAGGGGGGTGCTAGAGATTGAACTTGAATGTGTTCCTCTTACTCAATAGCTAGCATGGAGATGCTCCCAAAATATGATTCAACTGATATTCTTATAAACCGGATGATGCATAAAAGTAGCGAATGTTTAGCCTTGCTACTGCTATATAGTCCTTGTTTTGCTATCAAGATCGAATGACAGGGAACCGTAGGATTTTTCTTGATGATTTTGTGGATATTATGTAAAGTTTTTAGTCACTAAGCACGACTCCAAATGTCGTTCGAGTTAAGCAGCTCCAGCGCACTAAATTTGCTGGTTTGCTTGCAACTCTGTTGTTATGAGAATGTAATTAGCCATCTTTGCTAAACTTTGTTCCTGATGGATAAATCAGCGTTCAGTTTAGTATTTGCAGCTCTCCTGATAATAACCACAAAACACACAAAATCCTCCAGTAAGCATGATGATTGCAGAATATTAATTTTAATAGACATGAAAAACAGAAATGAATATTCTGATTTTTTTTATACGCTCTTCTCATTTTCATAAATTTTAGAAATGCCGATAGACTTTCTGTCTATAGAACTTTAGCTCTTAAAAGAAAAGGCATTCAGCAATCAACAAAATTCTTTAGTTGTAAACGATAAATTTGTAACAGAAATTCCATTAATCAGATAAAAAGTTGTGAACGATGTCATGTGTGATTCAATTTTCATGGAAGAAAGTTTTGGCTATAAGACGGAAACGTGTTATTGTGGATCAAAATTTGAACAATCTGTTAAATTCTTTAGTTGCTCAAAAACGAAAACAGTATCTGTAACTAAACTAAGCAATGGCGCTCTCTGGCTCTCGCGCAAGTTTATCTCTCCGCATATTATATAACAAAGATGCAAAATTTAAGCTAGCATGGGATCATGAGAAAGGTAATTTTAGTGCTGGATTCTTAAATGGTGGTTAACATATTTCTGGTCTTTTATTTTAGATAAAAGTTGGGAGTTCGTTAGCCTCGCGTGTCTTTGAGAAAGTCTAGGCTTTAACTGTTTCCTAGTTCAGATTTCAATCTGAAAATGTAAATGGGATATATGAAAATTTTTGAATGGCATTAATTCTTGGCTTGATGATTGCCCCTATCTACATATAGAGATTTCAAATGTACTTATCTAGAACTGTGTAGCCACCGTAGAATTAGCTGGACAATTACTACCATTCAACGAAAGCAAACAAAGTCCCAAGTCCAACGGCCAAAAATTTTGATTGGACCATAAACCCTTTCGCTTTAAAAATTTTGAACGGTAAAAGACACACATAAATCACCTTTAAATTCATAATGGAGAAGACATAATTCAAGATAAGGTGATCAATCTACGGGTCTGTCAAAACTGCTCTGATATATAAATCATTAAAGAAGTTCAGATAGGTACAAGTTAACCGAAGACTATGACCTTAAAGAAATGCCACCAAACCAAGAAAGTAATTTGACAAGGACATCCTACATATTTTACAGATAAGAAGAGAACATCAGTTCTAATAGATTGAAAGAAAGGAAGGGAATAAAAAAAGTAAACATTTTTGAAGCTGCAGAGGGATGATTCTGAGCAGAACTACAAAAACACAAGGTTACGGTGAATTAAAGAAATCAAATGAATCCATTCTTGGAGAAAGCAAACATTTTTTACATCGGAGTATTCAGTGTTCTCCCCATAAAGCACAATATAAATAGGTAAATTGCTAAATTTCATTACATCACAGAGCATTTCAGAAGAAACTGAACATCAATGGTGACCAATTCACAAACACAACCTAGACCAAAGTTTGGGTTGATCTATAGTCATTGGCACACCATTCATGCTAATGTTGGACAACATTAGTAAAATGAAAATCAGCAACTAAAGCAACTAAGGATAAAACAAAATGATAGGGAATAAAACACACCCATTCTCATTACAATCCATCCATTGGACATTGGCTTTTTTGTTCTTTTTTTGCATTACATTTCCACTAAATATTTACAATGCCATAAAGGAGAAAGTCTCTCCTTGAATAAATTATTAGCAAAACACGCAAACAAGTTTGATGTTTTGATAACACAGACCATTATTTTCTCATGACACTCTTCACAGAAAAATGAACACCGATCCCCTAACCGATGATCATACAACAATAAAATGAGAAAGGAAAAAGCCCATGAATCCAAATAGCAATATTTTGAATTCAACCCTTAATACATCATCCACATTCATACATACATCAAAAAAACATCCAAAACCAAACACCAAATCATATGTGTACAGCAGGAAGATCATGAACAGCAATCCGGGCAACGAATCAACCCATTCTCATTGCACTCCAAACACCTCTTAGGCACCCCTTCGTCTTCGTCAAACACTTTCCTACTGCCACTACAATTTCCACACGGAACAAACCTCACATCCCCACATCCTTCACAAACAAACCCCGTTTGTCTTCTTGGAAACCCATCAAGAATCTTGGCTAATTCACCAGTCTCAAACATTTGCTTAATCACCTCAGCTCCACCCATATGGTTTCCCCTTATAAACACCTGTGGCAAACTCACAAAACTCTCTCCCAGCAAACTTTGCAACTCCTTTCTATAAGCTGAATCCATGGAGATATCCCTCTCATCAATCCACACCCTAAACCCTCTAAATATCATCCTAACTGCGTAACAATCCTCATAAGTCCTTCGAACCCCACGCAAACTAGTGACATAAACCACAATTCTATCCTCTGTACCTGGTAATTTTATTCCGCTATTGAGGTACCCAAGAGAGTACCTACTATATTCAGGCCCCATCGATTTCACGGATTTAAGCTTGCTGGCTTGCGTAAGTAATTGGGATTGGTGTTCATTGAGGATTGATTTGGGGGATTTTGATGGTTCAAATAAATTTCGTAGCTTTTTAACCTTCCCTTTCATGGATTCGAAGGAATTGTATAATCTTGAGGAGGGAGAATGAAGATAATCTATGGCTGATGATTTTGTCGAGTGAATTGTAAGGGAACGGTTAAAGAAAGAGGAGGCTATGGTGCTAGTTTTCGATTTACCAGCGAATTCCTTGTTATTTTCGAAATCTGCCATCGATGCAGCTCAAGAAATAACAAAATTAAATGATTAGGGTTTTCCCTCTCTGTTCTCTGGGTTAGAAAGAAAGGTTTCTTTTGAAAGATCAAAATGGAAACGATCTTGACCTTACAAAAGGGTTGTCAAAAATCAAGACTTTAATTACCAACCGAAACCAAAGATTAAAATAAAGAAAACAAGAAACAACCCTAACCGTTCAATTCGAGGCTGCAAATGATCCGATGATGATTCTGATGAACGGAAGAAATTCCGGCAACAAGAAAAACAATTGGGGCGGATTATTTTGTAGCTTTTTGAAGGTAGGTGAAGGACAGAAAATTATCTTATAATATGAAACTGGGTTTGTTTCTTGTTTCCTGTTGATGCAGATTGTGTTGTTTTCGGTGTATTTGGTTACTTTTTCCTTGATTTTTCCTTCCAGATAGACAGAGAGGAAAAGAGAGAAAGATGTGAGGATTGTTTGTTTTTTTTTTTTTTTTTTGAGGAAAAGAGAGAAAGATGTGAGGATTGTTTGTTTTTTTTTTTTTTTTTTTTTTTTTTTTTTTTTTCGGTGTTGGTTTGGTGTTGGTTTGGGTTTAGTTTTTAGCTTTTTGAGAGAAAAATGTGGAGGAGGTGATTTTGGAGGCGTGGGTATAAAGCCAAGAATACATATATATACATATATATTTTATTACTGTTCGTTGCAGAGAAAGAAAGAAAAAAAAAGAAAGAACATGAGAGAGAGAGAGAGAGAGAGAGAGAGAGACAGAGAGAGAGAGAGAGAAGCTTTAATAAGTGTGAACTTTTGTGTTGGAGATGGACAGGTTAAGAAGGCGGGTGGTGGAGGTGGAGGTGGTGGGCCCGAGATCAGACCCCACACAGCCCCGCCTTGCTTTTTGGTCTAAAAGACGCGGTTCGCTTTGTTTGAATTTGGTGAATGTTTTTTGCTTTCTAAATAGTAATTGCTTTTTTGCTTATTTATCTTGGAGATTATTTATTTATTTTATTACTTATCCTTTTTATGTATTTAAAAATTGATAGCATATATATATAATTTTATATTTAATTATAAATTTTATTAGAGAAAATAATAAATTATACACTATAAAAAGTATATACTAAATATAGTAAAAGTATAATATCTTGCATAAAAAATTTTATTAGTTCAAAAAATAAAATAATTTGATTTTAATTTCTAAATCTAAAATTTATTAGACAACTAAGGAATTACGTTATATAATAAATAAATTATATTTTAAATAAAATAAGAATATAATACTTTAATGATTTGATTTTAATTGATTATATTATACTATATAAGATATATATTAAATATAGTAATAATATAAATAAATTTTTATTTTAATTGATTATAATTATTCCCTTATTTGTTTTTTAAAGAATAAATATTTATTATTTATTATTAAAGAGCATATTATAAGATTTATTATTAATAAAATAAAAGATAAAATTCACTGATATTATATATAAAATCATGATACAAACACGTTATATTAGTAAATCATATAACATTTTGAAAAAAAAAATTTTTTTAAGGAAAAACAATCACAAATCAATAAGAAAAGAAAGGATATCAAAATTATAAATATATATTAATTATTTAATAATTACCTATCTATAATATAAATTTAAAAAAGGCAAGTTAATTATAATTATATTTGTTTTTAAAGAAAATAACCTTTATAATTTTCTATTTCATGGTTATCCATTGTTTATCTTTATCCACAGAGTAATATTTTATTTCCTATTCAATTTTCACTTGTGGTAAATAATAATTTTATTTCCTTTTATAAGAGAGGATAATGTTACATTTGTGAATTTACTTTACATCTATATTTATTTACCCTAATTATTATGAATAAGCAAATTAGTAATGTACAAGACAATTATGTTATTCATAAATGGTATTATGTTGTTGACCCAACTAGTAATTTGAAGTTAAAGTTTATTTTTATTTATTATTTATTTTAAGATGAAGTTACAAGTTTAATTAATTTTATTATTGTTGAGTGGTGAAATTAAATCTTTTATGCAAGATTGATGTAATCTCATTTATTTTATTTTTATTTGATGCATTTAAATCTAGTTTTATTTTATTTTTTTTAGAATAATTATTGAAATTAGTGTATAAGGTATTACCAACTTATTGACCAATTGTTCATCTAAATAGATGTGAAAAATCTTATTTTACCATATTTGGATAATCTTATTTCTTTTCTAAAATGAATTAATTTACTTCTCTTTTTATAAATTTTTCTATGTGGTTTAATTCCAATTCCTTTTGGGAATTTGAAATCTAGGGCTTCATCTTTTAAATTGAATTATAAATCCAAACAAATGTTACCCATTGATTTAAATATTCCATTATTGGAATTTTAATTAGGAATATATTTCCAATTGCTCTCTCTCTCTCTCTCTATTAATGTTATTTATAGCAACTACTTTTCATTGTTTGCAATGTAATTGGAAATGCCAAGATATTTCTTTTTTTGTATATATATATTTTGATTATAAATTATAATCCTACAAGTAACTTATTTTACAAAGAATAAATATAATTTATTATTATTTATTAAAAAAATATAAATATCCTTTTAGTGTTTTTTTTAGACTAATGCAATAATAAAAATTTATATTTCAGTCACCATTTTTTATCACCATTTAAGTATCACGAAAAAGCTAAATCAAATAGCCATGAACGTTTCACATGCTTTGGTTTTGGCACCGCAATGAGACTTATGCTAGAAGCTCTTTCATTGCCTGTTCATCAACCTTGCCTATCTGCAATTGGAACAGCAAATAATCGAAGTTGAAACTCTCCAATGTGTAGAGGATCCTGAACTTGAAAAGAATAGAAATAGAGGATGACTTGGATATTCAAAGTTTACATTAGCTATTAGCCACATAAATTTAGTATCCGTTTGTTTCTGTAAAATAACTTGCAGGAAAATAACTTTAGAAAAAATATTTTAACAGAAAACAGTTTTTTTAGAAAAATATTTTTCAAATGACTTGTTTTCCTTTATTGGGTTGTAAGATTGAAAAATTAGTTAAAAATATTAAAGTTTTTATCTCATAAAACTATAAAAAATATTAATAATAATAGAAATTTTATAATTTAAAATTTTCATTAAATATAATATAATCAGAAAATTTTATAATTTAAAATTTTCATTATTAAATATTAAGAAGAAATACAAAAAATATATAATAATATAGCTATATAAATTTAATGAAACCGCCGTGGCCGGTGGTAAATGAATAAATTTGGTGGTATGACTAAAATGATTAATAAATTAAAGAAAATATAGATTTATAAGGTTTGCAATGTCCGGAAAATGTTTTACTCTCTCGAAGACCTGGAAACTTGTTTTTTCTTAAAAAATGACTTAAATTTTCCCTTTGACCTCACACACACACTTTTCTGGTTAACTTATTTCATGAACGGCCCAAACAGCACGTGAAAAAATTGTGGAAAATTCTTTGATGATAATAAGTGATGCCATACAGGAATATAAGAAGAATACAAAAATATATATATATATATATAAATTATGAAAACCGCCGGTGGCCGGTGGTAAATGATAATTGGTGGTAGTGACTAAAATGATTAATAAATTAAAAAATATAGATTTATAAGGTTTGACAATGTCCGGAAAATGTTTTACTCTCTCGAGACTGGAAAATTGTTTTTCTTAAAAAATGACTTAATTTTCCTTTGACTAGAAAAATATTTTCTGTTAACTTATTTTCCTGAACGCCCCAAACAGCGAAAAATTGTGGAAAATATTTTGCTGTAAGTTATTTTACAGAATCAAACGGAGGCTTAGATAGAAAGCACAGGAATGAACAATGTCATTAAGCAAAAATGCTGACAATTGACAATGAGATTCATCAAGTAAATAAAAGATACTGTTTGTCTATAAATTTGTAATCTTTGTCTTTCCTACAGAATAAATAAATCAGTTACTGGAAGAGGGAGAAAAGGAAATGAAAAAATTTTAATTGAAAGTTGAAACTCTAATTAGCAATACCTGAATAGAACAGAAGCAATGCAGAATCATCAGAACTGAGTCGGAGTTTTAGCATCACAATCAATCTCTAAGTGTGGGATGTGAGAAATTTTGGGCCAATATTCCCCACCATCCTGCTGACATCTCTGTGACAACAAGGGGCAATCCCATATAATTAGAGAAGAAAGAGAGTCAGGAAATCCTTCTTTTGGCATGGACTGGAGCTGAGGGCACTTCCAGATAGTCATTTCTCTAAGAGAGGTCAGGTGTTGAAGCCCCTGGTGATCCAGAGATTTCAGCTTCTCAAGATTCTTCATTTTAAGACAGGTAAGTGTGGAGGGCAGCAGCATTTCCTCTGGGAAAGATTCCAAGTCATTGCACCGATCAATACTCAAGTATGTAAGAGAGGGAAGTGTCTGCAACTTCCATTGCAGGCGGCTAGCAATGAGTTTCTCGCAGCATGAGATCTCAAGAGATTCTAATTTGGACGGTAAACCCCCTTCAGGAAAGGACTCAAGTTTTGGACATTCACCTATTCGTAGTTTCACAAGAGATGGCAGGATGCGGTGCAAATGATCAGGTAGCCTCTTCAAATTGAAGCAATTCCATAAATAAAGCTCTGTCAGACTTAACATGGAAAATCCTGTTGGCAAAGAAAATGACTTCAAATTTCTACATCTCCCTAAATCAAGTCTCTTTAACTTTGGGAACAACTCTAATGAGAAACACCTGAGTGAATAGTATTCTTTTATTTCAATTTCTTCTAAAGTGATGAAATTTTCATATGCTTGCATTGCTCCTTCTACTAGGGAATCTATGGAGCTGTAAACTGCATCAGCTTGGAGACGATACAGCCCAGAAGGCAAGTCACTTAAGGCCATACGACGAGAATGGTCCTCAAAACTCATTCTACGAATGGTTGGGGCCCTTGGAAATGAGGGCTCGAGCTTATGGCATTCCTTAATTTCCAATGTTGTTAAAGATGGAAGGTGATCAGGCAAGGCCTTCATTAGGTTGGGACATTCTCTAATGTAAAGCTCTTGGAGGAGAGGGAAGGCTCCACCTTCATCTTCAGCTACATGAGGAGTCCATTCTAGCCATGCTGGCATCCTTTCAAACTTTAAAGTTCTAAGAGATCCAAATGGCTTCTTAATAGACATGCAACTGCCATAGAACTCGGGACCAATAATCAGAATTCCATGAAAGTCTGCAACTGATAGTTTTTGCAGAGAGACTAACTGTCCAAGTGGCGGTATGGAAGAGCAGTATTTGCATCCATCTAACTTCAAGGATACTAAGTTTGAGAATGATGGATCTCCTACCCACACTGGAAATCTTGTACCCTCATAACCAAATATGGAAAGACTCTCCAAATTGGTATGAGGTTGTAATGATTCAAGTACACATCTTTCACGTTGTGAATCATCAGCACTGCCATCCCATCTCAAATCTAATTTTTTAAGGTGCTTCTTACCCTTTATATTAGCTCCCAAAGCATCCATAGCATCCACAGAATTTTGAAGATTCCAAATACGAAGTTTGCCCTGTAAATGTTCCAGTTGCCTCAACTCTTTAATGCTGGACCCATTATCCTTTCCTAGAAAAAAATCAGACAACTTTTGGAGCTTTCTTAGTTTACCCATTTCTGATGGCATCTTTCCCAAAATTGTCCAACTAATATCAAGATGACATAGGTTAATCAAGGTGGTGAAGTTGGTTGGTAAATCATCAAGAAACACACAATATGCCAATATTAAAGTTTGCAAATTGTACAAACTGCATATAGTTTCAGGTAACCTTCTAATTGATGTTTTAGAAAGATCTAGATATCGCAAATGTTTCAATTTCCCAATTGAATCAGGCAACAAAGTGATTCTATTATAATGAGATAGGGACAGAACTCTTAGGCGAATGAGTTTTGGCAATAAATCTTTAATTACCTCGGTATCAATGTGACTACCCCACCACTGCACAGCATCTAAATGCAAGAAGGTCCGCAAATGTTGAGCTTTACAGACATGCTCAAACTTTTTAAAAGGATCATGCAGTGTTCTCATGTATGATAAATGCCTCGTCTTTCTAGAAATATTACAAGAATTATCTCCGTCTAACCAGAAGCAAAATTCTCCAGAGACCAATTTAGCCAAGTCATTTATGAGGTCATGCATAATGAAGCATGATTGGTCACCATTTGAGCGTTGAAAAAATGACCTTGATACAAGATCCTGAAAGTACTCGTCACCTACATCTTCTGCTTCTAGAAATCCCTCTGCCATCCATAAAAGAACTATTTCATCTTTTTCGAACTCGTAGTCCTTAGGAAATATTGCACAATAAGCGAAACATCTCTTTAAGTGTGATGGGAGATAATGATAACTCAACCTTAAAGCTGGGAGAATCTTGTCATTTGCCAAATCCCAGATATTACTTTTTGATATCTTTTCCCATTCATCAATATTTCTTTTACCACGCAATAGTCGCCCCAGTGCTTTTAAAGCTAAAGGAAGGCCTTTGCACTTTCTCACAATCTCTTCACCAATTTTTTCCAACTCCAACTGCGCACCTGAAATTCCATTATCAAATGCATGCTTTGCAAACAATAACCAGCTACTGTCATCAGTCAATTCGTTCAGATGATGATAAGAAGGAAAAGTGCACATTACTGATGCTACGTTTTCATTCCTTGTTGTAACTATGACCTTACTTCCTTTTGCCCCAAATTTCAAAGGTGTATGCAAAATGTCCCAATCAGAGTATTCATCTGTCCAAACATCATCTAAAACAAGCAAAAATCTTTTTCCCATCAGTATCTCCTTTATGTCAAGTTGAAGTTGGTTAAAATTTATAATATCGCATTTCTTTCTATTGAACTCCTCAAGCATATCTTTTGTTACCTTCAAAATATCAAATTCTTCCGAAACACAAACCCATGCTTTGAGATCAAAGAACTCACATACTCTATTGTCATTATAGACAAGCTGAGCAAGGGTGGTTTTGCCGATCCCACCCATACCCACGAAGGGAATCACACCTAAGTTGTTACTATATCTATCATCTGATAATAGCAACTTCATTATGGCCTCCTTATCATCGTCCCTACCATAAACAACAGACTCATCCACCAGAGAAGTTGAAGGAATTTTCTGGGACGATGGTTTTCCTTCGATGCCCTCTTTTAGAGCAAGGGCATCCTTTTGTTTCACTAAAAATTCAAGTCTCTCGAGAATCTTTTCCAGTCTTTCCGGAATATCTCCTAAATCTGCTTGAAGATGCTTCCCCTTTTCAAATAAATTCAAAGAAGAGAAAGATTTCCTCAACTGACCTGTGCTGGTTTCAAAGGCAGCAGCTTCCATCTCTGATCGTTGCAGAGCTTCATATGCAATTTCATCTAACAGGTCATCGGCTTCATACACAGCATCTTTGAGATTATCAAACCACCGTTTCACAGCTGGTCTGGTAATCTGCTTCTCCTCGGCATCATCAAGAACTCCTTCAACAGAGTTCATTGTTATAGTCAACTTCTCCAGCAATCCTCGATCGAGTATTTGGCACTTGAAGAATTCAATAACCCTCCGGGAAGCCATTCGGTCAAACAATACCTGAAGGAAAGCAGATAGAAATGATCCACCAACCAAGGCTGCATCCATGCTTTCTCTTTTTCGCCAAAGCTATTGTGAATGTAAATGATTAACGCTAAGAAGAAAAAGAAGAGCAAACTGATGCAATGAAGAGATTGAGATTAACTTCAACGAATGTTGCATATCGAGAGAGGCCACGTTGAAAGAGGTCATTTCATGACTTAAACGAGGTAATGAAAAGACTTGGAACTATAACAAGAATTATATAAAAAGAAAGACTTGTTTTGTTATTATAGTACTTCATAAAAAGAAAGACTTGGAACCAAAACAAGAATTTGTTAGGTTGAATCTTGTTTGGATAGCATTGAAACATTTGTCGTTTGATAGAATCCCGTTAAGGAACGATTGGTCGTTCTCTGCAACCATACCCGGTTCTTGTCTTCAAACAAGGGCTCGTCGTTTTCCAAGTGTAAAATAGATTTTTGGCACTGCACGTGCACGGCACGCAATAAACCCAAGGTTATATATATTTTTCCCGTCCCACCTTATAAGCGTTTTCTTTCCCGCTCTCTCCTTGAACCGGTGACCCAAATTAGGGTTTAGGCCTTGATAACTATCGGCACACCAATATCCTCTTAGATGAATTAGGTTTCAGAGTTTCTTATCCACTAACTAACTCTGCATTTGAGACATTTGTTTCATTTTAAGCTTTGCAGTAACAATGATGTATGGTGATCCGCAACACCAACACCAACAGCAGCAACAGCCAGGCGGCGGCGAATTCCTCAGAGGTCCTCCGCCACCGGCACCAATGATGCGACAGCCTTCTGCCTCTTCAACTACTCTCAATCCCTCAGATTATCACCACCCTTCAGCTCCTGCTCCTGGCCCTCCTCCCCCTTCTTACGACAGTCAGATTCTAATTGTACATTTTTTGGCTATATTAGTCATAGCTACACAATGTAGCTATATTCTATGTGCAGTTCTAATATTATCTATTGAATGGTTGTAGCAGCTCATGGAGATAATTTCGGTGCAAAAAGAATGAGAAAGCTTACACAAAGGAGAGCAGTTGATTATACGAGCACTGTTGTCCGTTATATGCAGATTCGTATGTGGCAGCGAGATTCGAGGGACAGGACAGTATTGCAGGCTACTCCAGCAGCAGCAATCGATGTTAGTGAAGATTGTTTGTAAATAATATCACTTCCTCAAATATGCTTGACTTAAGTATTCGTTCTCACACAGTTGATTCCTCTGTTAATAATGTCTAAATTTTCCTCATTCTTTGATCTTTGTTGCAGATGTTACCAACAGCTGCCTATTCTGATAACCCATCAACAAGCTTTGCTGCAAAATTTGTTCATACATCTCTTAACAAGAACCGTTGTTCAATTAATCGAGTTTTGGTATGTCAGATTGACATTAAATTTTTGACATCATTATATTTATATGTTTTCTGTCATCTACTTATGGTGTTTCATTAATTTTAACAATGAATTTGTTGAGCAGAGAGTAAAGGAGTAATTGCGATCGCAGTAAGAAATCTTTCTCACTAAAATAAAGAAAAGGGAAGAATAGAGTCCATAAATTTTGTCTCTAAATTTGAACTTTTGAATTGGAAGTTCATTTGGAATATCATTTCAATTAGTTGTTGTTGATTTTAGCTCTGAAGAGTTTTGTAAAACAAAGTGTTGAAAAGCATCATATTTATTAGGTTGGAATTCACTCTTTTGATTATGTAGCTAACCTTTTCCAGCTCAAGATATTAACTATCTATATATACATTTTAAATTGGCTATTTCAACTTTCTTTCTATAGTTGTAACTTGGATTCAAACATGTTTTTCCCTCTGTAGTTTTAGCCTATGCTGTAAAGATAATAGTAGAAAGAACTAGTTGCTACTAGATAAGTAGGTAGCTTGTTGAAACGCACTAAAATCGGGGAAAATTGAATGATTAGGTGGTGCTTGTCTGTAATATTTTTTTTTCTTCTTAAAACTGGTGCTTGTCCATAATTTGGATAAGAAAATGTAAAGAAACTATCCACTTACCTTTGTTGATTAATTTATTAATCGGCTGCTTTGAGACCTTTAGTCTACAGCTGTTGCGGGTAAGTTGGTGTAACATGAGTGAGACTGGGTCTTCTTAATTGGTGCATGCATGTATATTGGCATATGTTGGCATGTGTGTGAACTTGGATGTACATAAGCATGCCAAATTTTTATTTTTGTTTTCCAATGATATTTTGATTCTGATGTTTTTCATTTTTCTATTTGACTTGTTGCATTATATATTCTTAAAGTATCTAAAATGCTTTAACTAAGCTTTATATTTTTATCCCTAACCTGTTCTTCATTGTCAGTGGACTCCTAATGGGAGACGTCTAATCACTGGTTCTCAAAGCGGTGAATTCACTCTTTGGAATGGACAATCATTTAACTTTGAAATGATTCTACAGGTGCATGATTATACCTATCTGATACTTCCATAGATTTAGTTTGAAGTAAGAATCAGATTGATGACTCATGCGTTTTTCAACGTGTAGGCGCATGATCAAGCCATCAGGTCCATGGTATGGAGTCACAATGACAACTGGATGATCTCTGGTGATGATGGTGGTACAATTAAGTATGTATCTCCTACAATTTCCATTACCTTTGGCTTTAGCTATTATTATTATAAATATAGTTCGTTTTGGATGGATATATTTTCTTCCATGTGCTATTGATGTTAATGTAAAGCAACTTTTAGGTACTGGCAGAGCAACATGAATAATGTTAAGGCACATAAATCTGCTCATAAAGAATCAATTCGTGACTTAAGGTAAGTAATAATTTGCTTCATAACTATTCTCTGTGATCTTTTCTCAATGAAGCATCTCACAGTGCACCTCTTTGAACAGCTTCTGTAGGACAGATTTGAAATTCTGTTCTTGCTCTGATGATACTACTGTCAAAGTATGGGACTTTGCTCGATGCCATGAAGAGCGTTCATTAACTGGTAATGTGCTTTTACTACTTGTTAGATGTGATAATAACTCTGTTGCCTTAAATTTGATTGGTTTTTCTGACTCTGGTAGCAGTTTATGACTTCTGCTGCAATTATGTGTGACATAATCCTTCTTATGAATCAAATAGTGGTTGTCTCGCCCATGCGTGCTTTATTAGACATGTATTATATGTTTATTCTGCTTTTTGTTTGCAGATTTATTGTGAACTTATTATTGTGTTTTTAGTCAAGATACTTTTTTTGTTAATGTTAGATATATCTTTTGGTTAACATTGTGATAGGAAGGTTTGTTCAATTTATTGCCCTTCTTAGGGTTAGCAGGTCAGATGTTAATCATGGGCCTTCCTTCCCTCTCCCTCTTTGGGGGAGTAGGTCCACTCTTAACTTATTACTCAATGGAATACACAATAGGCAATTAACATAAGATTACTTATATGTATCATATTTCTTTAAGAAATCTAACAATTTTATGGAATGATTGTTGACTTTCTGTGTTGCATGTATTTGTTTAACCTTAGTGTTCTCTGTGGTTGTTTTAAACTCAGGCAGGCCATGGTTGGGATGTCAAGAGTGTTGACTGGCACCCTACAAAATCTCTACTTGTTTCAGGTCTGCCGTAGACTTTGTCATGTATTTATTGAACTTCATAAAAGTTGCCATTGTCTTTTCTTAATGCCCGCAATTGGCCTATCTTAGGTGGGAAAGACAACCTTGTAAAACTCTGGGATGCTAAAAGTGGGAGAGAACTTTGCTCATTGTGAGTACAAAATTGACTTTGTGATTACAAGCATTTTTTACTGTAAATCTCTCTCTTTGGTTCTGCTATTTGAATGCTTTTAGCTAAAGCATTCTTTTGGACACTTTGGTTGCCCATTGGACCCTTCTTGTACATTCCTTAGAAGGACACAGTCGGCCTGCCTTGGCCTAATGTTGTTAGGTGTTAGTCATACTATTGGCCCTCCAGTGTACCCAAAGGAAAAAAATAATTTCAAAGGTATCTTTTTTTTCTTGGCTTTCGTCCATAGAATCCAATGGGGTGCTTTTGCTAAAAGCCAAAACTCAGAAGCAACGTAATGGCAATTATAAGCAGACCTGCTGCCACTTTGACAAGCTGTTCATGTGTTTTGCAGTCATGGCCACAAAAATACAGTGCTTTGTGTCAAATGGAATCAAAATGGTAACTGGATTCTAACTGCTGCAAAGGATCAAATCATTAAGGTTGCAAACTTCTGCCTAAATTTGGAGCTCCCTTTCAAAATGGCAATTTCTTTCCTTCTCTGACCTTGTTTACCTTATGCTCTTTCTTGGAATTCCCAGCTTTATGATATTAGGGCAATGAAGGAGCTTGAATCTTTCCGCGGGCACCGAAAGGATGTGACTGGTTAGTAACAGCTCTCATATATTGCATAGTGTACATGGATAAATTTTGTTCAATCCCTCGAACAAAAAGAAAACAAAAGTAGAAGGGCTAATATGGACAAATTACTAATGAATACTGGATATAATTTATAGCAGAACTTCACTTAAATTAATTGACATAAGCATATATAATATTTGTAAAACCAACGGCAATTTTTATTTCAATTTCCATCTATAGTTGTTCTGTTATTTCTTTGGGGAAGTACTAATATTGTTATTTTCCAATCATTTCTAGCATTGGCTTGGCATCCATTTCATGAGGAGTATTTTGTCAGTGGGAGTTTTGATGGGTCCATTTTCCACTGGATTGTTGGGTAAATTTTTTCCACATGCTGAACATTGTTCATACAATTTATTTACTTCATTCCCTCATCTGATTGGGAACAAGGCTTAGTTGTTCTTTTGGTTGTATGCCCTCATCTATGGTGTTTTCGTTGTGCTCTTCATTCAGCAGACAAATTTCTGTTTAGTATATTTTCTCTTATTTTTTGGTGATGCATGGAACATTATTCAAAGGAAAACAATGTAGGAAGGGGAACATTGTCAAATTTGTTTCTCTTCTTTTTTATTTTTTTGCTTGCTTCTTTCTAAATGCCATTTGCTTTTTTTTTTTTTTGAATATTATAAACTTGGAATTAATCTTGCATATTTATATACAGGCACGAGACTCCCCAGATTGAAGTTCCTAGTGCTCATGATAATAGTGTGTGGGATCTTGCATGGCATCCTATTGGATATCTTCTTTGCAGGTAAAAGATATTATTATTTATGATGATGATTTTTGGTAGTCTATGCTTTGTTCATTTAATGTTAGAGCACCCACACTGGAATATGCTCACACAAAAGAAAAAGGCCTTTAAGCATATGAATCCAAAAGAAAGGAGAACAACCCTAGTTGATGAAACCAATCTTTGACTCTTCAATACTCAGATTTGATTTTCATCGCCCCCTTTTAGTTATGAATTTAAAAATAAAGAAATAGCAATCCAGATTAATAGACTGGAAACTTTGATCAGTGCTGCATAACTATAGTTGGATAGATGCTGTAGGACTACTCTTCTTCCCATGGTCTATGGTGGAGTGGTCAGAGAGATGTTGCTTATAAATTTTACCTATCTATATGACTATATCGATCCTGAACTGATAAGATCTGGAAACTACAAATCCTATATGTTTAGGAAACTCCATTTGTGTATGTGCATTGTGAGGTTCTGATGTACAGTGACTAGCAAATTAATGGAAACATTAATACATGAACTGTTTGCAATCATTTTTTGGCTGAATTTCTTATGAGCTTCTGCCACCTCTGTGCATAATTAACTTTCTTAATATCTTTTGCAGTGGTAGCAATGATCATACAACAAAGTTTTGGTGCAGAAATAGGCCAGGAGACACTGCTCGGGATAAATTTAACATGGGTCAGAACCAAGGTAGAACATTGCTGATCATGGTCTATTAAGCTATATGATATTTTGTACAAAATTAGATCACGTTTTGTGGTACTTCCACTGGTTTTCAAGCCACAATCTCTTCAGTAAACGGTACTAATTTAGAACTTACCCAAGTTTAGCTTCTAAGTTTTAGTCTGTGTATTTATCAGGTTATGGTGAACAAAACCCTGCTCTTGGTGGCCGCTTGCCTGGCAATTTTCCTATTCCTGAAGCACCAACAACACCAGGACCATTTCCTCCTGGATTGACTCGAAATGAAGGAACCATTCCGGGTGTTGGAGCTGCAATGCCATTAACGATTCCATCTATTGATACATCAGCTCAGGGAGAGCAGAAACAGCCTCTTCCAATGTCCATTCCTCTAGGAGCGCCTCCTCTACCTCCTGGTCCACATCCATCTCTTCTTGCTGCCAATCAGCAGCAGGGATATCAACAAAATCCTCAGCAGATGCCACAGCAGCAACAACAGGCACACCCTCAGCAAATGCCCAATTTGCCTTTGCCACCACCACATATGCGGCCGTTACAGCCTCCATCACATTTACCCCTGCTTCCTCATCCTCAGTTATCTCGCCCGCCACAAATGCCTCCTCATGCTATGCCTCAATCAATGCCAGGATCCTTGCCTGCACCTTCATCAATGCCTACATCACATCCAATGCCAATGCCTGGTCCAATGGTATGTTAAATATGTCTTATTTGCTTTTTATCAAATTTTGCTGTTTGTTCGATTCTACATACCTGAGATGGTCTCATGACTTTTTAATGCGAAATAGATTTTGAAATAGTCTTTTAAAAACATCTGAACAAGTTACTATTGTTGAATCACTGTAATTTTTAAATATGCCCGCATTTACTTTTAGGGGATGCAAGGTACAATGAATCAGATGGTCCCTCCAATGCAACAAGGCCATTTTATGGGCATGAATCCAATGCATTCTGGACCCTTACCCACAAGTGCTGCCCCTCCAGTTGGGGGCTTTCCTAATGGCCTACCAAATATGCAAGGCCCATCGAATGCAACTGGGGGTCAAATGTTTCCACAAGGTGGTCCATTCAATCGGCCGCAAGGTGGACAGATGCCAATGATGCCAGGGTTTAATCCCTACCAGGTATGATGATCACTAACATTGTAAATTAATTAATACTCACAAGCAATGTACCTGGTATGTTCCGTCTGAGCAAATAACATGTGTGGAACCATGAAATGACAGACTTTAGGGTGTTGCTCAATAGCTTATATTTTTGGCAGAGACAGTTAAAGAATTTGATGTGACAATAGTTTGAAATTGAAACATAACACCTTTCAAAGGAACTAACACAGCAGGTTGCTTCTTTTCAGTCTGGAAATCAATCTGGTATGCCTCCACCACTACCACCAGGTCCTCCGCCTCATTCCCAAACACCTCAGTAGACCATTGTTTCATCCAGACCAGCTGCTGCTTATGCGTGGAAGGAAGCTACGAGCTGCACCGGCTTGCTTGCGTTCAAGTCAACTCATGTCTATTTTATTATGTTGGGATGGTTCTTTTTGCATTTTTTGTTCTTCCTGTGATCATTGTACAATTTGGCAGTAAATACCTTTTAACATATTCAATGAGATAGCAGTAGTTCAGTGGAAAATCCTGTGCAATCCTTTCAGTCTGGAATTTTGCACTCTATTCTGCTGTTTAATGTGTTTATGATGGTAATTCTATTAATATGCTTTGTACTATAATATTTCTCTTTTATTTCATTTTATACAATAAAAATGAATAAGTGACTTATAAAATTGCATAAATTAAATAATTTAATTCATAACATTATTTTATTGAAAACTTCAACTTGTAATATTAGATTAATTAAATATTTAAAATTTTGTGAAAATTGTTATTATAGAAAATAAAGAAAAATTTTTATTATATACTCGGCGTAATAAAAATATTATTGTGAATTTGAGTCAACTTTAGAAAATAAAGAGAAATTATTATGAAAATCTCTTAAAGTTAACTAAAATTACTATTTAGTCCTACTATAAGATTTTAATTGAAATCATTATTTAGGATACAATTATGGATTGACTTTTGAGGTTTAGGTTAGCTCCGTCGCCTGATTTGTCCCAATTGGGAAGTGAGCTTATAAAATTCACAAACAATTGGCTGAGGCTTTCGGTTACTGTGGTTAGGGTCAATGGTCAAAGCTCAAAACCAACAAAACCTCACCCCCCTCTCCTCTCAAATTTCTAAATCGGAACGAAATTCGGGTTTGCTTTTCGGCTTTTTTTTTATCCTCTGCCTAAATTATATATATATATATACGTCTCTCAGCGACAACGAAAACCTTCCATCAATGGAAGACCCCTATCCAGACTACAAGCTATGCGGTTATCTCTATGCAGTTCTTGCAATTCCTTCGCCCCAACGCGATCCCGTTCCCGTTCCCGTTCTATCCTTTCTCTCTCCCTGCCACGTGTTCGCCGACGGTGCCCAAATTGGATTCAAGGCCACTAATGGCGTCGTTTTATCCTCTCTTAGCAGCAATACAGATTCTTCTTCGCCCTCGCAGCATAGAAATGGCGACGTTGCTTCCAGCAGTTCGAGTCCGGGAAAGAGGAGGTACAAGAGAGGGATTGGGATGGTGAATGGAAGCTTGAGCGTTGTCCACCAGATTCACTCGTTAGTGGCCAATAAATGTATCAAGATTCTCGCGCGTGTTTTGAATGTTGAAGTTCGCGAGAGTGGGGAAGGCGAGGCCAGGGCTGTGGTGCTTGTAGATGTGTATTTGCCTGTTGCATTATGGACTACTGGTTGGCAGTTTCCGAAATCTGGCCCCGTTGCTGGAGCTCTCTTCAGGCACTTGAGGTTTGTGTTTATTTTAATATTTAAATAAAATCCCCACCTAGTGGTTTTATTAGATTAATCAAATGCAGTTTGGTTTTGGAGAATGGAATGTAAAGTATGAATATTGCTTTTATAATAAAATTTCCTTACTTTTCATTAGCTTGTGAAGTGAATTAGTCAGCTAAAGGGACAGTGTTATTCCATATAGCAATGCTTACGTGAAGAATTCACTTTGCATTTCTAGATAGGGTATTAAGAAAAGTACCAGTTTTCTAGACATGCATCTATATAAGACTCTTGCTAGTTTATTTGACCAAGTTGGCTTCTTGGAATTAAACTTTAACTTGTTGATCTTAGGCAAGCTATAACTTTGGTTCCAGATAGCTTGTTAGTATTTTCTAGAGTTTTTTTTTTTTTTTTTTTTTTTTTTTTATCTTATATAAGAACTCTGGCTAGTTTATTTGACCAAGTTGGCTTTACTCTGGACACACGTTGAAAACTTTAACTTGTTGTGATCTTAAGGCAAGCTATAACTTGGCTTCCTAGATAGCTGTTTTAGTATTTTTCTAGAGTTTTTTGTTTTTCTTTTTTTTTTTTTTTTTCTCTCTTTGCGCTTAATTTTACCAACCTAATTTGGTTTAACGTGCACAAGTCTGCAGTTCGTTGATTGGGACAAAAGGAGCTCAAATGGCTTGTGATGGAGCAGTCGGTGTTTTAAAATCGAGTTCCCATGGAGGCTGAGCCAAGCGCGCATCTGCGAATTCTCTCCGACTGTTCATGTGTTCCGTTGCGAGTGCAGTGCATTGTTAATGTGCTCTGTACTCTCTTCCAATTTTTTTTTTTTTTTTTTTTTTTTTTTTCTCTCTTTGCGCTTAATTTACCAAACCTAATTTGTTAACGTGCTACAAGTCTGCAGTTGTGATTGGGACAAAAGGAGCTCAATGCTTGTTGATGGAGCAGGGTGTTTTAAAAATGTCCATGGAGGTGACAAGAGCATCTGGAATCTCTCCGACTGTCATGTTCTTGGATGCCAGTTGCATTGTAATGTCTCTGATTCTTCAAAGAAAAGGCGTTTTGAACTCCATGAAATTTTTAAGTGCTTGCCTAGTGTGACAAATAAGGAAAAATTATATTCTTCAAGGGTGAAATCAGTTGATGGCTCTTATGGTACTGGTATTTGGGATCTGACAGATGATACTTTGATAAATATTCTAACTGTCCTTGGCCCTATGGACCTTGTCAGGGTTGCAGCAACCTGTCGTCATTTGAGATCATTGGCTGTATCAATAATGCCATGTATGAAACTTAAACTATTTCCTCACCAGGAGGCAGCTGTTGAGTGGATGTTACAGCGAGAGCGGAATCCTCAAATTTTGTCGCATCCTCTATTCATGAATTTTCCAACAGAAGATGGGTTTGTCTTCTATGTAAATACTGTTTCTGGTGAAATAGTTACTGAAGTGGCCCCAACTGTGAGAGATTTTCGTGGGGGACTGTTCTGTGATGAACCTGGCTTAGGGAAGACTATAACTGCTCTTTCCCTTATTCTGAAGACTCAAGGAATAATTGCTGACCCACCGGATGGAGTTCAAATAACCTGGTGTAGACATAATGGTGACCAGAGATGTGGCTATTATGAGCTTAGTGGTGACGGGTTCATCTGTAATAATAAGCTTTTGGGGAAAAGGAATATGAGCCAGAGTGCTCGTAGGGGACAATTATCTTTGGAAAAATTCACTCCAATACATGATCCAAGTTATTCTTCACCTAAAAGAGCTAGGTTAAAGGAACCAAGTGAGCACGTTGTACAGTTCAATAAGTCTTTTCCAGGAACAGGAAAAAAATTGCTATCGGCTGCGCATTCGGAGCCAATTGCACGTGTAGTTCGATGCTCAAGGAGCTTGAGTCGTATCAAGAAAAATCTTCTTTATTCATATGGTGAAGAATCTGGCATAGGCAGCAAAAGGAAAGTTGGAGAAAATTCAACCAAGAGGAATTCGGGTTTTTCTTGGGAACATCTGGACATGTCATTTGGAAAGACTACTGGAGATATTTTAGCATATAATGAAACTTGGGCTCAATGTGATGCCTGTCGAAAGTGGAGGAAGCTTAAAGATGCCGTGCCTAATGCTACTGCTGCATGGTTTTGTAGCATGAACACTGACCCTTTTCATCAGAGATGCAAAGATCCAGAGGAAGCTTGGGATAGTTGTGAATCTATAACATACCTTCCAGGATTTTGCCCCAAAGAAGCATCTGGAGGAAAGGAACAAAATGTATCATTTTTCATCAGTGTGCTTAAGGACTACTATTCAGTGATCGGTTCTAAAACAAAGAGAGCCTTAACTTGGCTTGCTAGACTTTTGCCGGAAAGACTTTCTCAAATGGAAACAATTGGTTTGCCAAGTCCCATCTTAGGCACTGGAGATATGCACGTGTTTCATACAATATTTCAATCCTTTGGTCTTATAAGGAGAGTAGAAAAGGGTGTCAGTAGGTGGTATTACCCAAAGACTCTTGAAAACTTGGCATTTGATGTGGATGCTCTTAGAATAGCTCTCTGCAGTCCGCTGAATTCTGTTAGATTGTATTTGTCAAGAGCAACTTTAATTGTTGTTCCAGCAAATCTGGTTGATCATTGGAAAACACAAATCCAAGAGCATGTCAAACCTGGCCAGTTGCGTGTCTGCATCTGGACTGATCATAAAAAGCCTTCTGCTCACAGTTTGGCTTGGGATTATGATGTTGTAATAACAACCTTTAATCGTTTAAGTGCAGAGTGGGGTGCCAATAAGAAAAGCCCTCTGATGCAAGTGCATTGGCTTAGAGTCATGCTAGATGAAGGGCACACACTTGGTTCTAGTCTTAACTTGACAAACAAATTGCAAATGGCGATTTCATTGATGACTTCAAGTCGCTGGTTGCTAACAGGAACCCCAACACCTAATACGCCCAATAGTCAGCTCTCGAATCTTCACCCAATGCTTAAGTTCCTACATGAGGAAGCTTATGGACAGAACCAGAAGTCATGGGAAGCTGGCATTCTTAGACCATTTGAAGCAGAGATGGAAGATGGTCGCTTGCGTTTGTTGCAGTTGCTCCATAGGTGCTTGATTAGTGCCAGAAAGAAAGATTTGAAAGCTATTCCTCCATGCATCAAGAAGGTGACATTTCTCAATTTCACTGAGGAGCATGCAAGAAGTTATAATGAATTGGTAGTTACTGTACGGCGGAACATACTAATGGCTGACTGGAACGATCCTTCACATGTTGAAAGTTTGCTTAACCCAAAGCAATGGAAGTTTCGAAGTGCTACGATTAGAAATGTCAGGCTATCTTGTTGTGTGGCTGGGCATATTAAAGTGACTGATGCAGGAGAAGATATTCAAGAAACCATGGACATTTTAGTTGCAAAGGGTCTGGATCCTGTCTCAGAGAACTATGCTTTAATTAAGTATTATCTACAATATGGTGGAAACTGTCAAAGGTAATTTTGACTTTCTAAGTTTTTGGCAACTCCATTACGAATTCACAGACTGAATTTGATATTCGCTTTTTTCTATTTTTGGGTCAGATGCAATGAATGGTGCCGTCTTCCTGTTGTCACACCATGTGGGCATCTTTTGTGTCTCGATTGTGTTGGTTTGGATAGTGAAAGGTGTACTTTTTCTGGCTGTGGTGAACTTTATGAGATGCAAAGTCCTGAAATTTTAACCCGGCCTGAAAATCCCAACCCAAAATGGCCTGTTCCCAAAGATCTTATTGAGTTACAACCTTCATATAAACAGGCAAGGTTTGCTCTAAGTTGAAATGTTCTATTTTATTTGCCGTGCTCTATAAACACATTTCTGATTATATACTTACATTTTTTTTTTTTTTGTACAGGATAACTGGGATCCTGATTGGCAATCAACATCTAGCAGTAAAGTGTCTTATCTTGTTCAGAGGCTGAAAGCGCTGCAGGATGCTAATAGAGAGTGTCTTTCTTCGATTAATGAAAATGATGCCAAGAACATTGAGCAAATTCATCCCTCTGTAATGGGTGATTCAAGTGCACTGTTGCAGGACTGCTGTAGGCAGAGTTCCAAGTCTTCCAAATCAGCTCTGGAGAAAGTTATAATATTTTCACAATTTCTTGAGCACATACATGTTATTGAACAGCAGGTAGATGTTTTTTGATTATTAGGATTGTGTGATTTCCTTGTATAGCAGTGAAAGGTTCTGACCTCTTTTTTTCCTTGTTTCAGTTAACATTTGCTGGTATCAAGTTTGCTGGACTTTATAGTCCAATGCACTCAAGCAACAAGGTAATTGTTTTATTTTTCGTTTTTCTTCTTTTGTGCTTTCTTCCTGCTTTTCCTTTTTAAGCTGTTTGCATTTTATTTGGCATGTTCATTATGCTCATTCAGATGAAGGCGCTAGCCTCATTCCAACATGATGCGACGTGTATGGCTCTTTTAATGGATGGAAGTGCTGCATTGGGTCTTGACTTGAGCTTTGTATCACATGTGTTCTTAATGGAGCCAATCTGGGATAGAAGGTAATATTTTGAAAAAACCAGACTCTCTCTCTCTCTCTCTCTCTCCGGTTAGAAATTTCAACCCCTTAGTAAAAAAAATGAAAGATTGACTTTTAGTTGCTCAAAGTTGTGTGCCTCTCTCTCTCTCTCTCTCTCTCTTTCTTAATGGAGCCCAATCTGGGAAGAAGGTAATATTTTTTTGAAAAAAACCAGACTCTCTCTCTCTCTCTCTCTCTTCCGGTTTAGAAATTTCAACCCCTTAGTAAAAAAAATTTGAAAGATGACTTTTAGTTGCTCAAAGTTGTGTGCCTTCTCTCTCTCTCTCTCTCTCTCTCTCTCTCTCTCTCTCTCTATATATATATATATATATATATATAATTAATTTTAATTTCACTAGTCCAACTTTTGCAAGTTCAAATGAAAGCACTAATCTTACCCTTTTGAATCATGATCATCTTTTTTTTTCATATATATATATAATTAATTAATTTTCACTGTCAACTTTTGCAAGTTCAAAATGAAAGCACTATCTTACCTTTTGAATCATGATCATCTTTTTTTTCTCTTTTTTTTTTTTTCTGGGGTAAAAAAAAATGGTAAATGGATTATTCGTTGCCACGAAGCACATTTACTGGTTATTAAATAAGGAGTTCCTTGGAAACGAGAAGTTCATCACCTTCCTTTGTATCTCGTTTCATCCTTTTGGACCTATTCCTTAACATATTTTATGTTAAACTGTTGTCAGCATGGAGGAACAAGTGATCAGTCGCGCTCATCGGATGGGTGCTACTCGTCCCATTCAAGTGGAGACTTTAGCAATGCGTGGTACAATCGAGGAGCGAATGTTGGAATTCTTACAGGTGTGCCTTTTTTTTCTTAAACTGCAAAATGCAAGTATATGACTTGACCACTGAGCACTTCCCTTTTTTTTGACTTTTGCTTGATTTTTCTCTAGGACGGTGATGACTGTAGAAGGCTGGTGAAAGAAGAGTTTGAAAAACTTGACCATCAGGGGACAAGACCTCATCGCTCACTACATGACTTTGCTGAGCGCAACTATTTGGCCCGACTCAGTTTTGTTCACACAGGTCCTAGAACATAAGAGGTAAACAAAAAAAATTCGACTTTTGTCTCTTTACCTGTGAACGCATCAAGAGTTTCTCTGGGATTTACATTGTATATTCCTTGCAGTTGTGATGCAGATCTCAATCAAGTGGAATCCGAAGGTTGCATCAAATTTAATTTAACTTTTGATGAAATGTTAGTCTGATTATTTTCGAATTAATTGGTTCTTGCCTTCTCATTTCTAAGCAAAGCCACTGCTGCATTGATGTTCATCATTGTTCTTGTTCATCCATATACAGGAAAGGAAAAAGAAACATTATGCTTCCAATGTATTTTTGTTGTATCATACTAATTGTTATTTTAATTCGTCAAAGAGAAATAAAATTAATATTCGATCATCTTTTTTTTTTTTTTGACTTAACAATATTGTTATTAAATAACTCTTATT
Organism: Jatropha curcas; assembly: GCF_014843425.1. The sequence continues at coordinate 150,467 of NW_023590662.1, forward strand.
TTTCCAGCAGGATTTTTTTAAAAAAAAATTAAATTAAATTGCATAATTACAAAAAATGTGCCTATTTCATATTTCTAGACACCAAGTTAATGGGCCAATTTAATATTTTAGGATACCAAGCCCCAAAATCAAACTCGTGCTTAAGTTCGTGTTAGGCTTGGAGCACACTGGTTCTTACATTCCACGGAATACACAGAGGCAGCAACCTACTTACAAAGAATTTACATAACCTCTCACCACTTTTCAACCTCCCCTTTTGAAAAAAATTACAGGAAATATGAAAACATGGATACGTTTAATGCAAAATATCAAAATAGAAAAGTAAGATAAGGAAGAAAAAATACCCCTACCCACGAAAAAACAAAATTGGCTTCCACCAATCATAAAGGCAGAAATTTAGAATCAAATTTCTGATATTCCAAACCATAGCATTTGCAAGTGCACCATAGTTGCATCTTGATTGTGGAAGGTCAATGAGCCAGACCTTCCCTCCCCATGCCGACAATAGATTTATCAGCCATGGGAACATTGTATTGCTGATATACTCTTGCTCTGTTCGCTGCCCACCATTGCTCTGCTTGTTTCTCACTGAATCTCTTTCGGCTGCAAAAGGATAAGTTAACACATAAGAAGCTAGTGATCTCCAACGAGATACTAATTAGAAATTTCAGTTTACTCAGGACCCAAATTCAGTTTACTCAGACATCTTTCCGCCAGGGTAAATCAGGACCCAAATTCAGTTTACTCAGACATCTTTCCACCAGGGTAAATCAGGACCCAACATGTAATAGATAAGGAGCTTGAAACAGTACAGAAACTGTGATGTCTGAACTTGTCTACGGCCAAGTGCCAATAAAAGTATGGCCATAGCTTCCTGCTATGCCATATTGCATGCTCTCCTTTCTACTTTGTCAGTAATGTTATACTCATTACCATTAAAAGAAAATAAAAATATGTTCAGGCCTTTTGGGAAAAAACATCTCAGTTTTGAGAATAAACATTCAGAGAGCGGCAGAGATAGTCCAGAATGCTTTAATACATACCTGAAACGGACACGCTTCAGATCTTTGGCACCTCCAGGCAAGGAAACAAGGGTAATGTACACACCTGGTTCATCTTGCTCAACCCATTCATCCCCATGGCAGGGTTCGACTTTTGCTGTTCTGTTTTTACTCCTTACTGTTGTTTCCAAATGTGGCACTTCAGAGTGACTTAAAGTTTGATTACTAGCAGTGGCAGACACGTTAGGAATCAGTAAGCTGCTTGATCCATTTGAATCTGGTTCGTGGCATTTTGTGGGACTATTCAGTTGCTCATTAACTGCAGAAGCAATTTCCCTTGTGGGAGTGGCACTAGAAAAATAAAAGGAGGGTGAACTGCTGTTTCTTGCTGCTCCAACAGGCAACCTTTCAGCCATATCCTTCAACTGCCAAGGCATAAATTTAAATTGATGACTGATTGATTATCATTATACACTTTTGCAGACAGAAAAATTTATAGCCTTCTGTTGTGATGCAAATAAAAAAGATCATGTTGATCAACATAAATGTAGCATAGATGCATAAGCCTCAGGATGGACGGAATTATTTCACTCCAAGTCTATTTTCCCTACCTTGATACAACTGATTTGAGGCTTAAAACAGGTAATCATTGTGCACATGCACAAAATATCTGAGATAGCAACAAAGCATGATTAAAGTTTAAACACATCAAATCCTTCATGTTGCAGACATAGTGCAGTTCATTTGATACCATAAGTAGTGCGGAATTATTTCACTCCAAGTCTATTTTCCCTACCTTGATACAACTGATTTGAGGCTTAAAACAGGTAATCATTGTGCACATGCACAAAATATCTGAGATAGCAACAAAGCATGATTAAAGTTTAAACACATCAAATCCTTCATGTTGCAGACATAGTGCAGTTCATTTGATACCATAAGTAGTGGTGCCACCATTCCTACTCTTTACCATCAAATTCTAGCTTTTTCATGTCAGAATACACATTTATTCCTAGGCTTTTGGCAGTCAAGATTCCCTAGCATGTGAAAAATGTAATTTCCAAACAAGAACATCAACTTTTAACTTACTTGAGCAGTAAGTGATTTCATTACTTCTTTTGCTGCTTTGCATTTTGCAGTTTCCTCCTCTGCCACTGCAATAGCTTCCTTCAATTGTTTAGTTGTTCTTTCCAGCTCAACTTCTTGAAGTTTAGCTTTGCGGGTAAGTTCTTCAACCTACATTATCAGCCAGTCGGCCATTATACAAAGACAACAATACAAGGCAGATAAAAGGAGAAGACTTCTGAACAGTAATTGATATTATGAAAGGTAATCCAAATACCTGAGCTCTTAATTTAACGACTTCTTCACTCAACCTATCATTTGACCTTTTAGCATCATCCACAACAATTTTTGGCAATGGATGAACAAGATTCGGGGTTGGTGTTGTCGCACGAGGCGGACTAGATCGTCTTGATGTTGGTGATGCTGCTCGAGACATAATTCTTGATCCTGGAAGAGAAGCTGAGAAAAATTTCTTGGATGAACCAAAATATTTAGAGTTGTTAAACCCATTGCATTGAGAAGAATCATTTGCATTGAATGAAGCTTGAGGACCATTCAAGTTTAGTTTGTTTCTCTTCAAAGATTCCCTTTCCGCATCTTTAGATGATTCGATCGAATTATTTCTTCCTAGTTGGACATGGGATCTCGCATTCAAATAGTCACTGTTTTCAACTTCAAGTAGTCGCTGATTTATACTTCCCCTTCTACTTAGAGCAGAATGAGATGAAGAGTCAGTTTCCGTAGCTCTCCTAAGTTTGCTAAAACACTGATCACAGACACGATAAGGTTTGTTCGGATTTGGTGCCATTGAAGCCTTGAGAGACTTTTTACTACTACAAGAATGACAAAAAACAAGTCCACAATTGTAACAGTTGTGTCGTTTCCTTTTGAAATTAAATGGAAGGCGGCAGCCTGAACACATGGATTGATCAATACCAGAAACCCACTTATGAAGACAGATAACTGCAGTAAAACTAGTGCCACAGACGACACTTTTAACCTGTTTGTCCTTCAATGCTTCAACAATTGTTGGGGAATTTCTATCATCTGTATCACCATGACCTAATCGGCCATTTGCACCTTTTCCCCAGGTGTAAACTTCAGTTCTTGAAGTTAAAACTGCTACATGGTAGGCACCGCAAGCTATTTCTTCAACAAAATTTTTTGCAAGCTTTCCTTCAACACGAACAGGCAGTTTTCCATCAGCTTGAGAATTCCCAAGTTGACCATATACCGGGCTTCCCATTGTGTAAACATGGCCTGTAGTTGTCAATGCAACAGTCATGCTGTGCCCACAAGCAACCTGACAGAAGTTTGGTTCTACAAGAGCAGCAACGCAAGTGGGTACCAGTCTAGGTTCTTTGTCACCATGCCCAAGACGACCCTTATCTCCATCTCCCCAAGTGAATAGCTTGCCCGAAGAGCAATTGCTGGAACTTGAAGACCCAACCATGACTTCAACAACTGCAGCAGTGTGCCAAACACCACAGGCTGCTCGCACAGTGCGAAGGCCTTTGAGGGACTCCACTTCCCTTGGTATAGATACACTTCTGCGGTCGTCATGGCCTAAAACACCAAAAGTTCCATCACCAAATGTAAACAATTGCCCAGAAGAGGTTACAATAGCTGTGTGCCATGGTCCACATGAGACCGATGAAACATGTATTCCCTCTAGAGGTCCATTTAACTTTTTGGGAACCCAATTACTAGCTTTATCTCCATATCCAAGGAGTCCAATATTGTAAGAACTACCGCCCCATATATATAAATCACCAGAAAGTGTTACTGCACAAGAATGGTACTCTCCACATGCCACAAGTTCAACATTGATATTTTTTAGACCATCTACAAGCTTTGGATGCAAGACATCGGAGTCAACTCCATGCCCAAGTCTGCCTCCAAGTTCCTCCCCCCAAGAGAAAACCTCCCCTTGTTTTGTTACCAAAGCAGCATGTCGACGACCACATGCTATAGTCTGAACATCCAATAGCACTGCAGATTCCAAGGCTTTTGGAACACAAGAATCCATCCTAACACCAGAACCTCCAGCTCCATGCACTCCCCCACCAAGAATACCATCACCAGTGCCTTCTCCCCAAATGTAAACATCCCCCAATGCATCACTATCATCATGGCCAGAGCCTTGACTCGATGAGCTAACAGCACTTGATAAACTAACTCTAAAAGCATCTATGCTCATACCCTTTAAACGGCCATTTATTGCATCTGAGCCTCCTGATGACACAGAATGGACTGAGCCACAAGTAGATTCAGATGGACATAAAACCTTGGGAGCCACAGCATATAGTTCCATGTCAGATAAAACTTTTTCTAAACCAGCTTTAGGAGGACTGTCATATGGAGTACGAAGACGTAGGGGATCCATGTCATCCTATATCAGCAACAAAGAAAAATATCTTATTCAACAGACAGCAATGAAATGCAATAACGCGTGAAGGAACAAGGAGGATCACCTTCTGTGAACTGTCACCACTACCAAATGCAGAGCTCAAAGGAGAACTTCTTTGGGTGTGTACTCTAGGACTAGTTGCTTCAGATGAGATTCCATCACTTCTAGATTCTACTCTCCCTTTACGAAGATGGTTACGTGATATTAACGCTTTTAGACCAGTAATCCAAACTTCAGCTTCATCTTTGTCCTTGCAAATCTGGTTAAAAGAAGTTTGATCAGTAGATGATAGAAAAAATTTTCATATGAAAAGTTATGGATGCAATCAAGACAATATATTAACAGTTGAGATCAATTACTGCAGGTGACTCTCTAGATTTCAGAGACAGTATAATGTTGGAGAAAAAAAAAAGAGGCAAAAAAGTAGAAATCATAAAAGATATACCTACCAAATCTAAAGATCTATCATTATATAGAAGAGAAAATGACTGGTATTCCTTCTCTGGTCGAGGATATCTCTGAAATATAGGCTGCAATAAGCAAAATTAAGAACAATCCATTAAATAACAGTTCTCTTTTAATTGAAATAATAACATTGTTCGTGTATGTGGGTGTATGCACACAAGTGATCACAAACTTTTCTTTTGGGGAAAATGGAAAGAGGAAAAATGGAAAAGAAGCAACAAAAATAAAAGCATCAGAAACAGACAATTATTTTACATCCAAAAGGATATATATTACGACATAAGAGAGGTGTCATACAATACCATCATATATCTTCGACTTTGCCCAAAAATATAAGATAGGTTACAGGCAAATGATTGAACAAGCCAGTTCTGATGTGCATAGGCAACCAAATAAAACATCATACAACAAAGTGCCACTACTGTCTATACACCATATAACACTTTCTAACCCTTTTTTTTTACTTGCACATAAAATGAACCAATTCATATTTTTCCAATTTTGCATCTCCAAAAAATACCTCCAGTTTATCAAGTGAAAGCAGAATAGCAATGTGTGAAGCTCAGTCATCTGATAAACAAGGTGATTTGTGCATATACCCAATGCTTAAGCAGCAAGCTTAATCTGCCAAGCGTAGATCATATATACCTATATTATATGCTGCAAAGTTGCAACAGGCAACATATTTTGTACCCTCTGTCAGCATGTTGCTGAAGCATGCAGCACATAGAAGTTGCAAGAAATATCAATAGATGAACTTACAGTGCGTTGCCCAGATATGATTCTGGAGACATGACTCAGTTTAAGATGCTTCTCCTCTTTCCCCGATAACCATATTAAAGCAGATTCATCCTGAAACAACAAAAGCAGGACACAGAGCAGAGAATTTCAATAGAGATAAATCAAATATCCAATACCCCAGAACATAAGAACTAAAGATAATAAAGATAAGACATTTGAATTAATTAATTTAGCACCAGAACGAATGAAACAGAAAGCCTGTGCTGAGAGGAGATAATACATTATTGGGCTTCTTATTCAACAGTGAAGAAACATTTGCACATCAAGTTCAGTAACTTCGCCCAGCGGCCCAAAAATATAAAACTTTTGCCTCAAAGGAAAGGAAACTACAGGGAAAAATAAACATATTAATCTTACATTGGCCAGCCTAAATGGACAAAATTTGGGTTTTCCTCTACGTCCATACTTCAGCAATTGGGCTCCTTTTTTAAGAGCAGTGATGGCCTGCAGTAAAGAATGTACCAAGAACCTGAATTAAATTAATCTGAGCAAACTAGGAAATTGTTCTTTTTGGATGGATATGGAAAGAAACAATATGAGCACTTAGATGGAGTTATGATGACATGAAACATCACATAATACAATCGACAAATAAAGTATGTTCTTCCCCTTAATGCAGTGACAAATAAGTGTTGCCTTCTCGATATAAAAATAAGTTGATGAGCTTCATGCCAGCACATGTCTAAAAATTTTAAAAGTGAGTAATAAACTCCTCCATTTGAGCCCTTGGTATTGTTATCCAAGGAGATTTGGCCACTTTACATCAAACACGTTAACACCCATAACATATTTGGCATCACTGCCATACTCCATCTTCTAAAGTTCTTCCAACAAAATCCAGAAAACAAGCATAAAGACATGAACTTATTGATTGTCTAGCTTAGTTTTAGAGGTTTTGCCATCTATATAACCTCTTACTGGGCAGAATTATCAATTTTCAATTTTAGGCTCATGAAACTTGGTTGGACATAATAGAACAAAGACGTGCACATTGAATACAATATCATAGAGAAAAACTTTGTTTTATCAAGAAATTACCCATAGGATAACATGGTAACAGAAGTACATCCTGTGATAATAATTCATAATAGAATATAATTTCTGATTAATAATTATAATAAGAAACTTCGAAAAAATATCTACCATTTGACCACGTTGAGCTAATCCAGATTCTCAAATCTATTAAGGCTTAGTAGAGCTTAAATGCTAGTTGGTATAGTTAAAGTTATTTGATTTTAGCGACAAAATTATCTAATTGCAAAGAACAAGTAAAATTCCCACTGGAGTCACAACCAACAAAGCAAACTTTCCCCCAATGTTAACATTCACGTAGTGTATGTCAATACAATACAAACTCCCGTATATATACAATTCAAGAAAAAGCATCATAGCGTCAAAAGGAGATGTAAGATAAATGAAGAAATTACCAACTCAATGTCTCTCTCTACAGAACCCGGCCTCGACTGTTCGGCGGCAGTCATTTCTTCCACTCGCAATCAACAACTTTGTTTGCCCGACAAAGTCTTACTCATTACACGGCTTCATACTTCTACACATACACATTGCTTCATTTAACAACTATAAACCCTAAATCACTGACTCTCACACAGTTCATCGATGCTTCATGTCAGCTTATATATATATATATATTTTTTTTCCTCCTTTTCCTTCGAAGCTGAAACCAAGTGAATAAAGAATCAGAGTTCAGAGCCGAAATTGCAGAGCTAATCGAACACAAGAAATGATCTGATTTGGAAGAAAGCTGTCCCTCGGCTTTGCGATTTGAGGATTTAAAATTCGAAGAAAACTAGATAGAAAGGGGGCAGAAGTTGCGTTTTGCAGCAAAACGACGAGAGAATGCGGTTGGAAAGAGGGTTCTAAAGATTCCTCTGAGAGACTAAGACCCGTTAGGCTCGAGGATTCCCAGTTGGGAAAGAAAATGCGGGAAAATGAAGGAAAATTAGCGGTGAGACTCGGAGTAGCAGCTACTACGCAGATACTGTGAGAGTGAAAGGGAGAATCTAATTGGAGAAAGTTTAATGAAAATGATAGATTTTAGTCAACGTTCTCTGTTGACTTCAAAGTACTGTCCAGTATAGTTCAGTGACCATTGATATGTTGCCACGTCGCAAATCCCGCAGATTTAATGAACAAAAATGCAAAATTTTGTTTCGGTTTCGAGCACATGCCATGTCATAAATCATAATGACGATTTAATAGGCCGCTTTAGAAATTTAAAACTAATAATAAATTTTCTTTTCGATAATTATTTAATATATCTCCATTTATTATGTTTAATTATTTTCCATTCAATTATTTATTGGAACTGACATTTAATATTAATATAAATAATTTAAAAAATAATAATAATCGTCTCGTGCATTATGCCGACTATTGGTTGGAGTCCATGACTACTTGGGCCGTAGAAGGATTGTCATAAATAGCAGCCCAGTATAGCCTCCTTAGCACTTACACCAAAAGGCCCATTTTCCTCTTTTAAAAATTTTCTTTTCTTTCCCCCTTGTAAAGAGGCTAACACACAAATTCTTTTTTTTTTTTTTCTTTTTAAGTATCGAGAAGGGATTCGAACCTATGTCTAACCGTACATTTATTTATTAATCGACTATATGCTAAAAAAATAGATAGTGAAGGGAAAAAAGATTGCAAAATTATCATTTAGGCAAAAAGAAACTTGAATGAATAGTTTTTTTTTTTACCTTTCAATAATTTACAATTGATCCTTATAGGATCATTCTAAAATCAGTGAAAACAATTAAGTGAGACTACATTTCTATTTGGACTGTGTTATAATTCCAAAGGAAAGGAAATTAAAAAAAGAAAAAAGAAAAAAGAAAAAAGAAAAGGTAAGGAAAAAATTGTGTTGGGAATTTCCTAAACGGTGTTGTATTATGAAGTAAATATTTGTTAATCAAAAACAACTTCCAAGCCTTCATATCTTGTTCTTGTTCTTTCTGGTGAGTGGATTTCGTCCATGCCCTTCCTTTTGTTACTTGGTTCATCTTCTTTAGCTTTTCCCTTCATTAAATGGGGTTTAAGCTTGTTCACATCTGATAATTGAACTGGCTTTAAAAAGAACTCTTCAGCTCCTTCTTCCAAGCATCTGTTCATCAATACCCATTAATGCATATTAGATCTAAGATCAAGAAACAAACAATTATTGCAAGTTTTTAAATTCTATGAATTAAAGTTTATCAATACCTATTAATTCTTGATGGTACATTCTCTGAGGACATGATCACAACTGGTATGTCTTTTAAAGATTTGGATTCCTGCACATAAAAATACATTTAATCTTAATTTATTCCACAATTTATAGATAACTATTCATTGTTTAAACCTAATTAGGAAAAACAATCAAAATACCTTAATCTTTCTGAGGAGATCATAACCTGTCATCCCTGGCATACAGTAATCTGTAATGATCAAATTTACTTCAACATCTTGATGATGATCACCTGGAGGGGAAACAGAGGTAAGGTTTGAATCTATCTGTTCTTCTTCATTTAAACCCAAGAACTCCAAAGCTTTACTTCCTGAATCAACTGCAGTAACTACACAAACAAAAGAAGAATAACAATCAATAACCAATTTCAAAGATCACAAGAATTTTAAGAAACCAGATTAAATAAAGAAAAGTAAACCTACCATGATAAGAAGATGTTTTAAGAAGCCTTTCAATCAATTTTCTATCGATGAGGCTATCATCAACAGCAAGAACATGGAACTGAGGCTCTGTAGCCATACCCATAACTGGTTCAAGAAAATGAGTTCTTGGGGTAGAAGAAGCAAGAAAGAGAGATGAAGAGGGAAGAGGGAAGGTAGGAAAGTTTTAAATGGAGAGCCATACAGATAGAAATCCTGTAGGAAATCTGGACAGTTTGGAAAGGAAGATCCTGCAGATTTCATTCAGAATCTCCCGGATCTTCTAGGTCGATATTTGAATTAGACAACAAGCAAAGAAGGTGGTGTGTTTTTCATTTAATAATTGTACATTTTTTTATATTCATTTTCGACCTTTCGATTAAAGATTGAGACAAACTGTTTGTATTGTTGGTTTCCAACTTGGCCTTTTCAAGAATACATAAGGTTGCCCTATTATTACATTTCATGCACGTGCATGTCTCTTTGACTCCTTCTAAATTAATGAATATAGAAAATGTGTTTAATTAATATTTAATTAGGGGACAAACCCTCCAATGCATAGTATTTACAAATTTTGAAACATTAGGTAAATTCAATTTCCGCTTTTAAAATTAAGTAATTGTTGTCAATATCTAAAATTCTAAAATCCGGTAAAAAGAACAATATTGGAAAGGTGAAAATTTTTTAATTATGATTCTAGACAGAATTTCTTTTCAAAGGTACAAAGCAAGATTGTGGTTTCTTTCTAAAGAGATTATTATTAGGGAATAAAGGGATGATTATTATCTTATTTGACATATTATAAAAGTTTTAATTTAATTTATTTAGAATATGAACAATGTTTTAATAGCTATATATGGGTTGTCCAGATGTGCCTAATCTCTTACAATCACCAAAGCAAGAAATGACAACCAATGGTGACAAACAAGACCTTAAAAAGATTTTTATTTACTATAAAAAGCATTTTGTTAATAAATTATTGCCGCCAAGATTCTTTATGAATATTTTGATTATGCATATTTAAATAAGTCAAAGCATCTAAAACGATATATACTTTAACACCAGAGGTGGTGGGTTGATGGTAAAGACATTGATCACCCACTTGTTTGCTTCATTCACGTTACGCATGATATTTAAATATTCACTCTCCTGCTTAGGAGCCACAGCCCCCTTTGTGGGCTGTTTTAGACCGAACTCTATTGTCATGGGCTGCGGACTACAACACTATAATCCTGCAGGAAAAGGGCAGTATCTTCCACCAATACTCGGCGGATCGATGCACCCTATAGGGGTCAGAACATGCACACCTAAACCGGTGGCCTGATCTAATAAGGCAGTGACTAACACATTTAATAGTGCTTTTTTTTATTAAAAAAATTAAAATGATATATACTTTTTATATAACATATCTTCAACATAATACCAATTATCTAGTTAAAAGCCATCCACCATTTATTATTATCCCACAATAATATTTTATTTTCTATCTAGGGTTTGTGGTTATCCATCTCATATGAGATTAATATTATTTTTTATATACAGATATTAATCGCCCGAATACATAAATTTACTCATAAATTTTACAGCAAAACTCTAAGAAAACACCGTTACTCATGAATTTTACAACTTTAATCATATAATACTTTGAATTTTGTGAATGACATGTCATGCATTCAAACTTATAAATTTTGGTAATATTACACACATTTTTACACTAATAATACTAGTTTTTAGGTTTTTGAAGCAAAATATACATTTGATATGTAGTTAGTATAGCTTTTGAAGTAATAATTTTCACAAACTATTTAATAGGTGTTTAATTAACTAAAAAATAAATATAATTTTACAGGTTGGAGTGTTTAATATATGTAATTTTATAAGTGAAAATATTTAATAGGCGCAAATAAAAATTGACGGTGCTATAAAATTTAAATTTAGGGGTAATCGAGTTTATGTATTTGATGGGTATCAATTTCTATATAAGTGCATTTTTCTATGCATCCAACCCTAAATTTACAGAGATTGATCGTAAATATTTTTTTGTGGATTTAATCCTGATTTTGTAATTGAATTCAAATATATTTTATGACTGAAGCATTTTCCATTTCTAATAATACAAAATCTCATTATGAGTGGATTTGAAATTTTATTGGTTTTTTCTTAGCATTTTCCATTTTTAATAATACAAAATCATGGTAGATGCCAGAGGTGTTGAAACTTGAAACTCAGTACGCACAAAAAAAAAAAAAAAATCAAATTGGCTTGGAGGTGAAATTCCAGGTAATGGGGAGCTGGACCCACCAAATCAACAGGAAGGATATGGAATGCTTTGGACAAATCATGTGCTATTATCCTCTAATTAATTCTATGATTTGTTTAATTAATTAAGCTTTCGTACTTACGGATTCCTTAGTTTATTTTTATTTTTTACAGATATTGCTGTTTTTATGATCTCTTGGGTCCCTAAAATTTATTCTTGAATATCACAGACTGATGTCCAAACATGCTATTGCAAATCTTATAAATATTGGCCAAATACTAATTATTAAATCGTTTTATAAACGAAGCAAACAAGTTTGAATTTGCCGGATTTGAAACTCAGCTCGAATTTCATTCTTTGATATAGAAATTATCACGATGAAAGAATCGTTTTTATATAAACTCTGCAATGCTCGAGCCAATCGCAGCCGGAGATGTTAACAAACAAGATTAGATTAGAATGACCAATAAAACAAAATTGAAAGAAGTGATGAACACGTTGGATTGGGGTTGGTTTTCAAAAGTGAGAAAAAACAAAGGAAAATGTCTATTCAAGAGCTGAGGGTGATTGAGCATCACTAACTGACAGGGCCCCCATTGCCACTATCTTCTTGAACACCGAACAAGCACCACCACCACGCATTGTTCACCCACTACTTACTGTCGCCAAATCACGCCTACACAATCATCACCATGCCCTCATTCTATTGTTTTAAATAATAATATTAAGGGAAAATAATTATTTCATCCCTGAAATTTATCATAATTATTTAATTAGTCCTTGATATTTATATAAATATTTATAACATCTTGAGGTTCAATTCTGTCATATTAATTGGTCCTTCCGTCTAAAAATTACATTTTTTCCGTTAATTTTGAGAGAAAAATACGAAATTATCCTTTGAAAAAATAATTATTTCGTCCTAGAGGTTTGCCATAATTATTTAAGTAGTCCCCGACATTTATACAAATATTTATAATGTCCCTGAGGTTCACTTCCATCATATTAATCAGCCCTTCCGTCCAAAAAAATACAATTTTTTCGTTAATTTTGAGAAGAAAAGACGAAATTATCCTTTATAAGTTTTGATTGACATTATTGTCAATCCCTTTCTGCTAAAATACCTAAAACTCAAATTTTCACCATCTTCCTCAACCCAACACAGTCTTTATTGCAACCATCGTGTCTCTGTCAATCATCATCTCTATAACGCGATCACAACCATCATCTATTGTTTTAAATAATAATATTAATACAAAATAAAAGCTCATAATTGTTTAAATATATTTGGAATTTTATATTTATATATATATGATTCAATTCTCAACGTTTTTTTTTTTTAATTACATAATTATTATTATGTACTATTTTTTTTTCTTTGACCAACAAAACACCCTTTTGGATTCAAATATGTTTAAAATGAATTTTATTTTACTTAAATATTTATTTATTTTATACGATGAAAGGGAAATTAGACCTACCACGAGCTTATGTTTGTTTAAAATAAAATAAAAGCTAAAAAGCTTGAAACATGCTAGAATTATACTAATCTAAAATCGATTTAAAATCAATAATTCATGGAATTGACCGGCCTTGTAAAAAAAGTCAACTCATACGATGCAAGGGAAAACGTTTTTCTCATTATTTTTTGTTTTAATTTCTGCTTGCTCAGCGATATACAATGTTTCTATAACTAATTTAACTACTACCTCTACCAACTATAAACAGATTCAACAAAATTAAATTAAATTAAATTAAATTAATTGTATATATATATACACACAGTGTTGTTATGTTTTGACCAAGTGTAGAATGATAGCTGGTCAACCCCATGAACCTCCCTCCTCTCTTCTAATTCTTTTAAATTAATATTTAAATATCTTGGTTGACCTTTGATTATTTTTCTGCAAGTTGTCAAAGAGATGTTATAATTCTACTTAATAATTAGACTGAAAAATAAATTATTGCCTATAGTTGGTGTATGGATGCTTCCGTACATCAAACCAATCAACAAAGAGTTTTAAAATAATGTTACTGTTTTCTCAATGTATAGTACAAAATACCAACATTTGAATCAAAAATATTTTTAAGGAGTTGTAGATATCGAATTCGAGACCTTTCAACCATTAATTTCGTGAGTCAAGGAGAGAATTAATTTTTATTTTATAGCTTGTAGTGTTATTTCGGCCGACTGGACCTTTCATTAAATTAAAAACTTAATGTTGATTTTTCATTAAATCAGAATTTCAACTAACCAAGACCAATTTTAAATTCTGCTATTGGGCCCTGAGCAATATGGGCCTGACATAGAGGCCAGTTGAATGTCCATAATCTAAGTCCAGCCCATAAGGACAAAAAAAAAACTAGTGATATAATATAATATAATAATATAAAAACCGAAGCAGAAATGCATTATCAGGCCTGCTTTTTTTAATTTTTTTTTTATTTTTAAATAATATATACTTCAATATAAATAATTAATCATAGAGTTTTGAAAAATCATCCGCTTCCCAGAAAGTATAACACGTGTATGTTGAAATTCATGCATGATACAATTCAACTGTGGCTCCCAGCTGACATGGCGTCACATATATAATAGTAAATATATACAGTCAAAATTGATTGCCTTCTCGAATGTCATATATATATATATAATATATAGTATAATATTATTTTATTTACAACTTTCTACATCTATTTAATTCGCGTCGAGCATCCTTTCTTTTACCATTGCATAAACAGCAGGTTTGAGAAAGAAAGAAACAGAGAAACAAAGAAATGGGAAGGCAAGATTTAGAAGATGAACAAGAAATGCTACTTGGCCAAGCTAAGATATGGCAATACATTTTTGGATTTCTTGATGGCATAGCTTTAAAATGTGTCGTGCAATTAGGTATTCCTGACATAATAAACTCCCATGGCCGCCCTCTTTCCTTCTCGTCCATTGTTAAAACCATCAACCAACCTTCTCTTGATGCTGACCGTCTTTCCCGTGTCATGACACTGTTAGTTCGTCGAGGAATTTTCACTGCTACTAGTTCAGAAGAAGAAGATGGTGTTCATGCTACTCTTTATGGGCTAACAAACGCCTCCAAATGGTTAATACGTGATTCAGAAATGAGTCTTGCTCCCATGTTGCTTTTGCAGCACCATAGAGAGTGGCAATCGGCCTGGCAAAACCTTCCTGATATAGTAAAAAATGGTGATTCTGGGTTTACCAGTAAGTCTCACGGCGGGTCAAGTCTTTGGGATTTTGCGTCTGCAAATTCTGAATTTAACACCATATTTAATCAGGCTATGGCTGTGACCTCGAAACTAGTTGTAAAAGCATTTATGAAGACTTATAAAGATGAGTTGAATGGTATAGGATCGCTTGTGGATGTTGCTGGCGGGACTGGTACCCTGGTGAGTGAGATTGTGAAGGCTCATCCTCATATAAAAGGTATTAACTTCGATCTTCCACATGTAATAGCTGAGGCACCGGAGCATGCCGGAGTCACTCATGTTTCCGGCGACATGTTTACAGGCATTCCACCAGCTGATGCCATTATTTTGAAGGTAAACCTTTTTTTAACCTAAAAAATATTTTCTCTGCTCTTGCAGTGAGGCTATTTTCCTGGCTCAATTCCATGACCTTAGCTTGTATCATGCATGGTGAATAAATTTGTTGCAAAAGAACAATTTGATCCTTATTTAATGCTACTCAAATTGCAGTGGATATTGCATAATTGGAGTGACGAAGATTGTATCAAAATCTTGAAAAACTGTCAAAAAGCTCTGCCGGAGAAAGCTGGACGGCTTATAATAATCGATGCAGTTTTACTCCCAGAAGGAGATAATCTATTCGATGAATTGGCATTGATAGGTGATATGGCGATGATGGTTCATCTCAATGCGCAGGAAAGGAATGAAGCAGAATGGAAAAAATTATTAGAGGAAGCAGGCTTTACTAGCTACAAGATAATCAAAATGCCAGACCAAGCATCCATCATTGAAGCTTACGTAAATTAGTTAATATGAATAAGATTATTGTATTCCTCCAAATAAATAATTATATCCTTTTGAATTAGTTTCCTTTAATATTGAATGTAATATGTGATCTGTAATTTTTCTCTTCTTATGATTTGCTAATGTAAAGTTACAAGACACTTGAAATTGATATTTATTATATATATTATTCGGAATAGACTTCATTGGATCGGTCCATCGCTCTGTCTGTATACAAAACTTATAAAAATGAAGTTTTCATCACAACTATGGTATTTCTAATCATTTGCACTAATGATATTAGAATTCTGAAATTGCTTGTTTGCACTGCTAATTAATTAACTACACGTCTGATTTTTCATACATATGGATTTCTTCATTAACTAATAAGTTGAGCTGGCTCAAGACTCACCACCTTTCTCCTCCATTTCCGTTTTCTCACCTTCAACTTTCTTGTACTCAAAACCACTGGCAATCCAGACATAAAGACACAAATTTAAACCACTCAATACTGCCAAAACCCAGTAGAAATAATCTAGATGGGCAAGATTAAGATTATCTCCAAGCCAAACACCGCCACCGCCGCCATGTCTAGACGTAACAGCCTGCACTACAGATATAACAGCAGTGTTTACAAAGCTTCCAATTCCAATTATACTTATATAAGCAGCTGCTCCCATGCTTCTCATCGCTTCCGGCATTTGATCATAGAACAGTTCTTGTAATCCAACCACCGCAAATGCATCTGAGAATCCACTAATCATGTATTGCGGGACCAACCACCAAACGGACATGGGTACTATTGCTTTTGGTGTGTCTAGTAGACCATGTTCTTTTGCAATGCTAATCCTTTTGGCTTCTACTAAAGCAGCAACCGCCATTTCAAGAATTGATAAGAACAACCCAATGCCTATCCTTTGAAGCATGGTTATACCAGATGGGTGCCCTGTTATTTTTCTTGCTAATGGGACGAAAAGTTTGTCGTAAACTGGGACTGTGACGAGAATTGTGAGGCCTATTAAGCATTGAAGTGATGCTGGAGGAAGAACGAAGTTGGGTCCGATTGATCTAATCATTGTACTTCCTTGCTTTACGAAGAATGTGTGGTTTTGTACAATAATGGATGTGAAAATTAAGCAACTTAGCCATATTGGGATAAGACGAAGAACTAACTTCACTTCTTCTACTTGGTTTAGTGTGCAGAGCCGCCATGGATTTCTGGTTTTGCTTGAGGCATCCATGTTGTCGATTACCATTGCCTTGTCCAATAACCTGCAAGTAAATTTTGCTCTAAAATTGAATCTAGTCTGCTAAAATCTTTGCAAATAATTATTCTTTCCATAATCTTTTTGAAGTTAGACCTGTTATCTGTAGCCAAATGAGTTTTTAGTGCAGTGAACTTAGGACATGTTCGATGTTTTCCATTATAGTATCATCAAATGGGTCTTAAGCCATGTTCGATGTGTCTATTGTAATATGATCAAATAAGTCTTATTATATAATGATGCCTCGTATTATCATTTGGGTGTGCACATGCAATGTTCTATTGCCACTAGCTCATGCTCAACTCACCCCTCATTGAGAAAGTATCTAATTGAATTCTTCTATAGAAATACAAGATTTGTTAATTCGATCACATGATGTTTGCAAAATCAAGTTTAATTCGGTCAGATGATGTTTGCAAAATCAGGATTTGATAGATAAAAAAGTGTTTATAGAAAAACACAGTTACTAGCTTCACAATAAGATTAATCATAACAGAACAAAATCAAGGTTGGGTAGATAAAAAAATGCTTCATAAAAGCTTATTGCAAAAACCCAAAAATAGAAAGGGTAGAACTAATGAATGCTTCATGTGCTTAATTTCAGCAACCATTAAAGAGGAGCAGACTTTGATCACGCTCTCTCACACATAACGAACAAGAACAACTTCGCCTTTTTAAAGAATTGACCCATACCTGAAATGTTTAGTGCGACACAAAATCTTGCCCTTAGGTTGACCCTCAAGGTCAGCCCCAACTCTCTTATCATCATCTTCGCAACAAAAACCCCATCCCTGCTGCGTCTCACTCACGCGACGCTTTCTTACTGCCGCGACTAGCACTTGCGCCACCGCAGTGTAAGGGCTCCCAACAGGTGCCTCTTTTCTGTATCTCTTCATTCCTACCAAGAATACAATTAAGGCCACCACTAATGTTCCTGCCAAGATCGCTAATCCTTCTGTCCATCCAACATTATCCTATTTACACATTCAAAGTAATCAAATTATTAATTTGTTTCTAATTACATCATTAATTAATGTGACATTCAGAATTAATTAATATTACTACAAATTAAATACCTGAACGTAAATGACTAAGAATACAGCTACGGTGGCCCCAATTACTATACCCAAGTACCACCAGTTGAAGAATGAGCTCTTGGCCGCCTTCTCCTCCGGCTTCTCCTCGTTGAACTGATCCGCCGCAAACGTCTGTACACATGGCTTGTGTCCGCCTTCACCAATAGCTAGTATATAAAGAGCTAGAAAGAATACTGCTTCACGGTAATGCATAGGAATTATAGAGACTGAGAAGGTCAGTAACACCATTCCCTGAGACAAACAAGAATAGAAATATGAGGATTGAAGAAAACTGGGGAGAGAAAGAAAACTGGTATGAGCTTAAGTTAAGAGATATAATGAAGTTTACTATGAAATATATGATTGAGGCTAGAAGAATGGTCGTGAACCGGCCAAGAAAAGAATCAGCAAGAACTGCACCGAATATTGGGAAGATGGCGGAGACGCCAATCCATGTATTAACGTTCTTGACCGCAGTGGCTGTGGGCTGATGAAGTTCATTTGTTAGGTATGTTATGAGGTTTCCGGCCAAACCGTAAAAGGCAAATCTCTCTGCCATTTCCACAACTGCACAAAACAATACATTCTTCAACAAAATAATTAAAGTCAAATTGACAAAAAGGAGGTGAAAAAAGGGGGGGTTGGCTTACAAATGATAAACAAGGCAGCTTTCCAGCCACCATTGGAGGGTTTTGTTGTGGAAGCAGAGACCTTGTTATTGGTTTGTTCATGGCTATCTCGACTGATCATGATAGGAGCAACAGTGTTATACTTAGAATTCTGGTGTAAGAATTTAGACATGTTCTCTAAAGAGGAAATACTGAGGAGGTCTTGGGGGCATCTCTTCCTTTTATACACTATGAAGCTTGCTTACTTCTGTAGTTTATCTCAAAATATTTTAGTAGACATTTAGTGCATGGGTAGTGTCATACACTAGCAAATCAAAAAAGAACTTTTTAAAACAGTGTTACTGTTATTTTTTTTTTTGACTGCGTAATAAGAAATACACTCGTTTAAACTAAATTGTGATTGTTTAGTGTATAAGTAGGCTATACACCGGGTCTAGGGAAGTAGAATGGATTGGAATGATAACCCGATATAATAGCTTCTTTGCTTTATTTAATTAATCGAATCTAAATTTATTATCATGTCGTATATGCACTTATCACTAAGCTATGTCTTGATGTGTCATACTTTATTTTTATTAGATTGTGATTGCTTCATTTCAGCTTCATACGACGGTTTTAGCATACATAATTTTTCTTAAAATGGAGAGGGATCAAAATATACTCAATTGCCATAAAATTCTAATGAATTGATTACGATATATATAAATGATGGAAATATACAAATTCACCACATGACTTTACAATTTTAATATTGTTGCATTCTAAATTTTATAAATGATTCATCATGCACTTAAATTTATAAATTTTTTTATAATAATTAAATTTATAAATTTTAGTACCATTGTAAAACTTTCTATATTGACCTAGCATGCACTTTTTTTTTTCTTTTGATATTCCTACGATCGACTTATTGAATAATTAAAAAATATAAAAATTATCATTTTTAAAATTGTAATAGCCACACAAATCAAATTAATATTTTACCATTGTTGTTAGTACGAAAAGATGTGTAACTTTTAACGGTGAAATATGTCCCTTGCAAAATTAAAAATACCACGATATTTTTTATAAAATATAGGGAGATTTTTATGCATTTATCCTTTTTTTTTATTAAAGAAATTTGTTTTTTTTTTTTTATTCGGACATGCATTTTTATGCTCGAATAGAGGCTACTAAAATTTAAATGAAGTGATTAAGTTTATTAGTGCATTTATTACAAGGAAAAGGTAAAAAATGATTGGTGTGACCGTGTGAGTTGAAGTTGATCATATCATCTTTGAAAATGGAAAAGCATTCAACTCATGTGGCAAAGACAGCGATCTCCATCTCTAATTCTTTTATTTTTATTTTTTTAAATATAATCCCCATTAAAAATGTTCCTAAAATGGGTTTTACCGACATGTTCGATACTTCCATTTTAATAATTTTTATTTCTTTATTTTAAAAGTTAATATATAATATCATATTTGGAAATTAAATTCTTAAATTGAGAAAAAGCACTATTATGATTTATGACCATCCAATTTTTTTTATCCTTGAAAAAAAAAAACAGTATAGACATCTTATTTTTTATTCATTTTGTGTATCAAATGCGAACAAATGTAAATTTTCCAAACCGAAATACATTTTGTGCAACATCCTTCTTATTCGAAGGAAAGGATCCCATGATCCTAAATCGATTACGCGTTTATATTTAGCGACATGTTGTATTTTGATAGATGAAACCCTAGCAGGGATATTGCATATACTTGACTTTGAAGAATGCTGAATTTTAGAGAGTAAATTGAAGCCATTGGAAGTGGAAAATCATATGTTAATCTTTGAGTTAGCTAGCTAAGCAGATTCATATATATTTTTTTCTTGCACGCCTTTTCTTTGACTCTTAAGAAATTTGGCAAGCTAGATTTTTGGATTTGGATCAAATTTTTTATAACTGGTTATTAAATCAATTGGACATTGTTGATGTATATGAAAAACTTTGATTCGTACCGATATAGAATTGATAAGATCGATTGTTTGATTATTATTATTATAAATGGAAAAAATTTCCGCCGAGAGCGCTTTCTCCGTATGAATCTATTTCGGCACGAGCAAGATCATACTTAACCTAATAGACTCAATTTAATCTTATTGACTATTAGCACCATCCATGTCATTGAGCTTAATCCTAAATTGTTGGGAAGAAAGTGTAATATTAAAATAATATTTTTCATGTTTTTTTTCCTTTGGAAATTATTTTTCTTCACCTAATCTAAATAAAGGTTTTTTTCCTTATATTCTTTTACTCTATATAGTTTCTCTTTTTTGAAACACGAGAGTGATTATAATTTTTTTTTTTCACGGATCGAACCATTGATCTTACGAAATTTTTTTTTATTTTTTTATATGAATATGCTTAAACAAATTATTGAATATTCATTTTGATATAATTTGATGCTAATATTTACAGAATTAAAAATCCATAGCAATAGACACCTTTAGTGTAAAGAAAAGAA
Organism: Jatropha curcas; assembly: GCF_014843425.1. The sequence goes on from NW_023590662.1 coordinate 171,584, forward strand.
AATAAATTTGATATGACATACGACAAAGTTGATATAATGTCAAAAGCCAAATTAAAAGGTGAAAAATGCACTTTCTATATATATATACGTGTAAATTCAATAGCTCACTGCTGGCCATTATGACCTGTGCCAAACTACTTTAACGCACTGCAGTAGCACCAGCAAATGAAACCCTTCGAATCGAGAAGATTCGAACCGGAGATTTTTCACTTTTTTTTCTATTGATATTGATATGTTAGTGGATTCCGATTTCATCGATTGGAGTACTGCAAATCGATATAAAGAACAATAGTAATTTACGTACAGATAAAATCTATATGAACTGATTTGCAATAACAAGAAATGTTTAAAATGGATCAAAAAATAAAAGTAAAACAGTTTCATATATAGCAAGAGATCAGCACGAACCAATTTTAATTGGTGATTGATTAAAAAAAATTTCTGCAACCACTTGTTCATGGCGGCCATTAAGATTGAAAAAGCACTTTAATGGCTTATATAGTATAGAAAAAGAACGATTTCTAAGTGGCCAAGGTTTCACCGACTGGCCATGGAATTTTAGACCTCATCATAAAAAAGATTCATAGCAATACATCAGCATGCATTCTATATAACCTTCTTTTCATGATAGTAATTCAACTTATTCTACAAAAGCCAAGAAACTTTGTTTAGTGGTAATTTAAATGGTGATTTGACATTTTTTAAATTCGAATTTTGATCCCTATTCGTATTTCTTTAAGCTTTGGAATACACCAAACCAATTAAAAATATGATTTTAGTTTAAACGATTGTGTTTTTTTACTATATACCGAGAAAAAAATATCAAAACAGTAACGTTTTTTTATTGAGTATTTAAAGAAATGGGAGTTTTGTTGAAAGTAATGGCCTTTGACGATTTTCCACTTTCACCATATATGATTAGGAAGGCCACATGTTTCCTCAACAAATAGTGCATTTGCCTAATAATATCTCTACTTTCTTGCACAACTTGGAAGAATTCCTGTTTATGTTTCTGCTTCTGCTTTAATATATATGTCTGTATACAGATAATCAAAATCCTTAGAGCCTTACAGCTTCTTTTGCTCTAGCTTGTCAAAGCTGATCTATCTTGCTTATCAACCATAGAAAATAATAATCTTGCCCATTAATCGTCTTGCATCCCAGGTGAACTTTACCGACAAGATATATCATAAACAATTGAAAGCAAATCTTGAAACAGCGTGGTTCAAAAAGAAACGATCATAATGTTTGAGAAAGAAGAAGAATAATGAAGAATAAAATTATCACTTGAATGAAAAAGAAAGGATTCATAAAGTTCATGTGTTGGTTAGAAGTATGAATGTCGATGGGTCAACTTAACCCAAAGGGAAAGTAAGAGGACAAGAGTGAGAGTGCAACTGCTTAAAGTTTGGGATCAGAGGATCTTGAAACATAACGTAGCTTTAACAAGAATTTTTTGCTTTTCTCTTCTTTTCTGTTTCTTTTTTCAAAAAAATAATAATGAACAGTAGAAATGGGGTTTATGAGGTCAAGTCGAAATGGCCTTTGAGAATATATATACCACCATGAGTGTGGATGGGAGGGCCACATGCAGAGATAACTGCAACTTCTCAAATGGCTTGTCCACATTTGAATTGACTACATTATGTAAATATCAATGCTCACTATCATATCATCGTTCTGAAAAAGGATGTTACTGGTTTCATTCCTCATATATATCAACAGATTTTACCCTATATGTCTAGTTCCTAGCTTAGCTAGATAACCAACGGTTCCTAATTATAGATTATTTCTTCTCTGTCATTAAAAGTTATCTTCAACCTGAGTTTATATGTTTTAACTTCAAAACAGCAAACATTTCAAACTAGTGTGTGATATGAAACTGGTAGGACCATAAAGGGTGAGAAATCTGCAGCTGAACAAGTGGTCTGTCTACTGATGTTGTATTTTGAGCTGACTGCACTGCACTATGGAAATTCATCTCGAAGTTTCACCCCCACTATGATAATTCACACCCAACCACCATTATTCTACTCCATCATAAATGCTTTTTTAGTTTTATATTATGATGTATAAATGGAAACTCCTATCTTGTTTCAGAAACATTTCTCGGTGTCCATTTCCTATATAAAATTATATTTTAAATATTATTTCTCCGTGTCATTGCTTTTTCATATTTCTTCGTTTCCGTTTCCGTGCAAGATTTACATATATATATATAATTTGTGAATCACAAACCTAGTCTTTTCCGGCCATTAGGCACCATATTCAAAGCACATTGGCCCAAATGTTTAGTGTTGAAATTCTACGTCCATTCATTTGCTGTAATAATGGGGCAACCCACTGTGAATCAACTAATTAACGGAATTACCGACGGTTTGCCATATCTTAAAATTTTTGCCGACAAATTATCAACTTATCTACCAAATCTCCATAGTTAATACCGACAGAATTTTATTTGGTAGCTAATTATTCCAAATAAGAATTTTATGGATGTGGTTGACATTACTGACCAAATGACACAAATTCCATCGATAATGATCGTTTTCGTCGTAATAAAATTCCGTCGACGATGGCGGGCTTTTCTCGTATAATGAATTTCCATCTTGCATTGATCACATTGGATTTTTCTTTTTTGAACATCATATTGGAGCTGCTGTTAGTAATACTCAGAAGAAAACCCTAAATGGTTCTGAAAAGGGATATGTGGAACTGTGGAGTTATTGTACAAAACAGTTTCAAAACATTTATGGAGTAGATGATTTGATTCATTGTCTATTTGAAATGGGTTCTTTAGTGTGAATGTCTGAAGCTCATCAGGTGGTCTGTCTCCCCATAATGTATTTTGAATTGACTGCACTGATGATAAAGGAATAAGTTCAGAGCATTCACATTCAGACAACAGTATAGAGAAGATTCCATTCCATTTGGTGCACTAATTAGGTCATGCAAACAAAAAATTAAACAACTTGGTCCTTTTTTTACTATACGCTCTCTGGATAATAACAACATATATATGTCATTGAGGTTTATTTTTTGTTCTGATAATCACAAGCTGAAATATAAATAAATATTTATTACTATTTATTTTGTTTTATTTTCATCAGCAATTTTTCCTGTAATGTTCTACTTGGAATCCAAAACTAGAATGTTTTAGTAATTTTATCAAGTTAGAAAAAATTAAAAATAAAAGATAATAAAGCGGTCGATGTCAAGTTCATCTCATCCTTATCTATTTAGACAGACCGGAAACCTTTTTTGTAGCTTGAAAAATAGTTCTTGCTAGTTTCTTTAGTGAAATTAATTTTTATTATATTGCAATTTTGTACTCGTTAATTCAAAAAAAAAAAAAAAAAAAAAAATCCTTATCTATTTAGACAGACCCGGAAAACCTTTTTTGTAGCTTGAAAAAATAGTTCTTGCTAGTCCTGTTAGTGAAAATTAATTTTTATTATATTGCAATTTTGTTTACTCGTTAATTCGAAAAAAAAAAAAAAAAAAAAGTAAAAAAAAAAAAAAAAAAAAAAAGTAATCTAATCACTTATGTATTGTGGCTCAAAAAGGTCAAGTGTTTCTCAAATCTAACAACAGAGGACCATCCGGTAGTTGGACGACCCTCTATTTAAGTCAACGACAAGCAGTACAGGAAAAGCAAATGGGCCAAGCAGTGGTTCGACGACAGGATGAAACAGGCCCAGGTCCGCGTTTAATGAAAGCGTTCTTATTAACTTCAGAAAGAGAGGGCAGTGGGCCGAGCCTTTTTCAAGCGTTCACAAATGGGCCTAGGTATCATCCAAGACCAAGAGGAAAATAGATGGACTTCAATCACTTGAATGTTTTCTCGTTTCTATTCGTGGCGAGCTCTAATACGTGGGATTAATGTCGTGGTTAAATAATTTTTATAAACGGGAAAATTCGAACTCACCTTTCATATTAAAAGAAAATAATATGGCTACACAATAAAAAATAATTTTCTTATTACTTTTTCATTTCCAAATGAAGCCTCATTGTTTATAACATTGTTTTAACAATTAATTAATTACTATATCCATTTTATAATATTAGTCACATTTTAAAAAATAGTTTATTTTAAAATATTTATTATATTTGTGATTTTAAGAAGTAATAATTTATTTTTGTTTATCTTTTGTATATCGCAAATAATTATTAATTCAATTTAATGATTTTCTTAGAGAATTATATTAAATTAATAGTAATATAATTAATTTATTTAATAATTTATATAATTCTATAATAAATTTAATATTTTTCTTAAAAAACACTATAAAATTATTATAATTTAAATAAATTTAATATTTTTCTTAAAAAATATAAAATATAAAATGTGATAAATACTACGGATCAGAGATAGTAATTAATGATTAAAACAATTAGTTAATTATAGATTATAAAAGTGGATAGTAATTAGTTGGATCCTTAGTCCAAGCCCATAAAAAGATTCTAATCCTGGTTAATTTTTAACCTTTGACATGGTGTGAGCATTCGATAAGCTCTTTACCATGGTTAATTTTAACAAATGACATGGTTTGATAGTTTGCTTTCTTTCTGAATTCTACTGGGTGGGTCTACCTGAAAATTTCTGCACTTTCATTTAGAGAACAGTCAATGAAAAACCCATTTTATCCAACAAACTCCAACATTTTCATCACAATTAACCAAGGGCATTTAAGTCATTTCGAACAGAAACTTAAAAGGCTAAAACCCCAAATACCCTCTGCTGTCCAAAATTAAAAACGCTCGAAAGGTAAAAGGACAAGTCAAATTTTTTTTTTTTTTAAAAAGAGTAATTTTCTCTGCATGCAAGTGAGTCTCCCTCTTCAACTCACACAAACTCTTGGAACGGAACAAAACGCTCAGTACACTGCGCACATACTCAATTTGTATGGTACGTTAAAAATTCTCTTTTCGAATTTTGATTTTTACTTCAGTTCTGCAGACCCATTTGGGTATTTGTTTCATTTGAGTCTTAATTTGGGGTTTTCGTGGGTAAGAATCACCGAGTCAAAGCTCAGAGAGAGGAAATTTTCAGGTGGGATTCGTTCTTAGTGGCTGCATTTGTGTTTTTATTGTTTTTTAGCTGATGAAGAGTGGGAAAATGGAAGGTAAGAGGGAAAACTGTGACATCGGTTTATGGGTTGTCTTTAAAATGTCTCCTCGTTTTGAAGCTCACTTGTTTTCGTTTTCAGGAATGAAGTGAAGAAAAAAATGGACATTTAGGGTTTTGTTTGTTATTCTATTTTCTTCAGTTTTTTCTATGGAGTCAAATGTTATCTTTCACTCTCTCACGTTTATGACAAATGCATTTGCTCCGTTGTGTTTTGGGGTGTAAAAGGAGAGTTTGTCGTTTTAACAGCAACTGAATAAAAACGGAGAGAGTACCGGAATTCTGCAGTTATTTGGGTTTTCTATTCCTTTTCTCATTTTTGTTTTGCACTCACTTTTTTCTTTATGTGTTTGTTGAGAAAGCTGATTTTGTTTTCCTTTGGCCTTTGAGCTTAGAGAACTTAAAGAGTGGTAGTATTATTTTGTTGTAGTTATTTTTTTAGCCAACCAGTAGGGGGTTATGTATTTTCTATTTTCTCATGAACTGAAATGAACTAGTAATAATATGATATTTCTCCTGAGTTTTCACAGAAAACTGGTTTCTGTATCATTAATGCTTCGCTTGCTTCGTTTACCTGCATTTCGGTTTAACTCCAATAAGTTTTACCCTCCTTCTTACTTGTGGTTTTCATTATCCTAATGTTTATTTGTTTCTTGAGACACAAACGCTGGGCCAATTGTGAAACTTCTTGTTTCTTTTTGAGACTGGTATTGTTTCTAATATTGTTATCTATTCTTTCTTTTTAAATTTTGTTTGGTGTGTTAGTAAAAACTAGTTTTTCATTTACCTATTTTGATGCGTGTATGGAATTTAATACTTATACTTTCTTTTGGTATTGCTGTAACCTTCCTTAATGTCTTTTTGCGAGATTTCTTCCGGAACTCATTACTTTTTTTGTTTCTCTGCATAGATTTCAGTTGCTAATAAAGCTATGGAGGAGAATGTGCAATTTACCATTTTAGATGGGGAGGTAGTTGGTATCAGATTTGGGTTGGCCACTCCCAAGGAAATAGTAAGTGTAGTTCTGCTGTTTGCTGTTTTCTTTTTTTTCTTTCTTTTTTTTTTTTTTTCAACTCAAATCATAGACTCATTCTGTATAGTAGTCTTCCTAAATGATTTATCTGTATAAAATTGATACAAAATACACATGCATATAGTTATATTTAGTACATTTGGACATTAATTGATGGATTCCCTACTAGCTATTTTCTTTTTTGGGGTGGGCATGGAAGGGTACTTTTGGGAGGGGAAGGGACGATTAGGGAAGTGTGTTTGAACAATGTTGCATGAAATATACTTTGTGTGGTGCTTGATTGTTGACCATGCAATATATACTTAACATCATCCAGCCAATTAAGAGTAAGCATGTTATTTGCTTGCTTCCTTGTTTGATCTGTGATTCTAATCCACTGGTTTTTTGACTACCATTGCATTTTAATTCTTTTGTTTCTTTCATATTAATACCTTGTAATTTTTGTTATTCATTATGCTTCAACAGTCTACAGCATCCGTCAGTGGATGCTCGATAAACCATTCAAGTCAGCTCACAAATCCGTATCTTGGTTTGCCCCTTGAATTTGGCAAATGTCAGTCTTGTGGCACTTCTGAAGCTGGAAAATGTGAAGGTAAGGCTAAGTATTAGTTCCATTATATTAATTAGGTTCACAAAAAAATTGACTTAGATAATTATGCTAATGCATATTATTTGAAATTTAAAGTTGAGCATTTTGTTGATTTTACCGCTTTTAGGCCACTTTGGATATATTGAACTGCCAATACCGATCTATCATCCAAGCCACATAAGTGAATTAAAGAGGTTGCTGAGCTTGCTATGTTTAAAGTGCTTGAAACTGAAAACAAACAAGGTACTTTATGATTGAAATTTCTTCCCCCTTTCATTGATTTCCAAAATTTTTACGCGGGAAGAATTTCTATGGTATTAATGATTTTCTCTCTCTCTCTCTCTCTCTCTCTCTCTCTCTCTCTCTTTAAGTCTTTCTTATCCTTCATGTTGATTGAGTTTATTAGGCAGAGTAGAGGCATAAAGCAAGATGCACCCATCATTAGTTTGATAATGCAGTAGAAAATGCTGATATTTCTTTCTGTTTCTTGCTATTTATAAGCACAATGATGTATCTGGAGCTGCAATCCATTAATAAGCTTCTTGTATTTTAATGCTATATGCTAGTAAGTTTGCTTTAATTTTATAAGCTTGATCTTATCAGTTTATACTTACAGTTTCAGGCCAAGAGCAATGGTGTGGCTGAAAGATTGTTTTCATGTTGTGAGGTGAGTATACATATTTTGTATTTTTGCTCCTTAGATAGAAGGGAACTTTCTGTTTACAAATTATACATAGAAATGAGTTGGTTGCTTTGTTAATATTTTTACTAAATGAGTTGGTTACTTCTTTGGAGAACATTCGCTATTGTACTTGATCCAATCAACGTCCATGGCTTATCTTTTGGAATTTTAGTTCTATTTCTTTTTGTTTCCGCTGATTGCTCCACCTTGCTCCACCTTTTTCCTATTTTTTTAAAGGTTTTTGTACTTTTTTAATTATTATGACATTGTAATTTGGCATGCAGCTTCCTTTGTTAGAAACTTTGTCATATTAGTAAAGGTTTCTGTTTCTCAAAACTTTTCATATTTGTTTCAGGAGGCTTCACAAATTTCTGTTAAAGAGATTAAAACAACAGATGGAGCCCTTTTTTTGCAATTAAAGCTACCATCTAGGATGAGACTAAATGATGGTTTCTGGAGTTTCCTGGATAGATATGGTTTTCATTATGGTGGTGATGACACTATTCGGTCCTTACTTCCATGTGAGGTTTGTCTTGAGTACTATCATGCTTTATGCTTGTTTTTTTTTTATTTTTTATTTTTTTATTTTTTTGTTACAATATAGCTGTTTATCCTCTTTTGCGAGGATGTATATTGGTTTGACTCATTTTTATATACGCACCCAGCCATAGGAGAGCACCTGCAGGTGTTCCAATCAGATTATTTCAAGGATGTAATTTGTTGCTTATTCACTGCATCATTTTTTTTTTTTTTTTTACGCACCCAGCCATAGGAGAGCAGCCTGCAGTGTTCCCATTCAATTATTTCAAGACTGTAAGTTCTGTTGCTTATTCACTGCATCATTTTTTTTGTTTTTTGGGGCTTTTTTTTTTTTTTTTTGGGGGGGGGGGGAGGTTTAAATGCTTCTGTTGGCTTCAATAATAGTAAACAGGTCTCTACTAGTTTCTGTATTAAACTTCAAATTTTAGAAAAGAAAAGACTTCATGCCTTCAACTCATTTAGAACTTAGGACAAGTTTTGTTGTCTGTAAGGCATCTATTTGCATTAATTTGGATAGAAATAAGAACTTGCTTCCTGATGCAATTCTTTTCACTTTTCTTTTTCCTTTCTGCCTGTACATGAGATTTGGATGCAATATGTTACAGGTGATGGAAATGCTAAAGAGAATCCCACAGGACACTAGAAAAAAGCTTGCTAGAAAAGGTTACTTTCCTCAAGAGGGTTATATTATGCGATATCTACCTGTTCCTCCAAATTGTCTGTCGGTTCCAGACATTTCAGATGGTGTCAGCATCATGTCCTCGGTGAGTCAGTTATGAGTCAATCTGGTTATCTACTGTGTTTCTTAGATATTATGTTTCATCATTGAATTCGGTGCTTAATGCTGCCATGTTACTTTCTAGGATCTTTCTATATCAATGCTCAAGAAAGTTCTTAAGCAAGTGGAGATAATCAAAAGTTCAAGGTCTGGCTCACCAAATTTTGAGTCTCATGAAGTTGAAGCAATTGATTTGCAGTCAGCAGTGGATCAGTACCTTCAAGTTAGGGGCACTGCAAAAGGATCTCGCGATGTTGAATCACGATTTGGGATACACAAGGAGTCCAATGATTCCTCAACCAAAGCTTGGCTTGAGAAAATGAGAACTTTGTTCATCAGAAAGGGCTCAGGATTCTCTTCACGTAGTGTGATTACTGGCGATGCATACAAGCGGGTGAATGAAATTGGTATCCCATTTGAAATTGCACAAAGAATCACATTTGAGGAGAGAGTTAGTGTGCACAATGTGAAATATCTTCAAGAGCTTGTGGACAATAAATTGTGCATGACATATAGAGACGGTTCTTCCACATATTCGCTCAGGGATGGTTCCAAGGGACATACATTTCTTCGACCTGGTCAGGTTGTGCATCGGCGAATTATGGATGGAGATACAGTGTTCATTAATCGACCCCCAACAACACACAAGCATTCTTTGCAAGCACTTTCAGTGTATGTGCATGATGATCATACGGTGAAAATCAATCCTCTAATATGTGGGCCTCTGAGTGCTGATTTTGATGGTGATTGTGTTCATCTATTCTATCCCCAGTCCCTTGCTGCAAAAGCTGAAGTATTGGAGCTGTTTTCAGTAGAGAAACAATTGCTTAGCTCTCATAGTGGGAATCTGAATTTGCAACTGACCACTGATTCTCTTTTGTCATTGAAGAGCATGTTTAAGGCATACTTCTTGGACAGAGCAGCTGCTCAGCAATTAGCTATGTTTGTGTCATTTTCTTTGCCACAGCCAACTCTGTGGAAAGTTCCCTACTCTGACCCAATCTGGACTGTTCTGCAGATATTGCAGACTGCTTTGCCTTCTCAGTTTGACTGCACTGGTGAAAGATACTTTATCAGTAAAGGTGACATAATAAAGATTGATTTCAGCAGGGATGTTGTACAAAGTGTTATTAATGAAATTGTGATCTCAATTTTTTTTGAGAAAGGTCCTGATGCAGTTTTCAAGTTCTTCAATTCTTTACAGCCTTTGTTAATGGAGAATTTGTTTTCTGAAGGATTTAGTGTTTGTTTGGAGGACTTATACATATCTAGGGCTGTCATTGAAAGTATACATAAAGATTTTAAGGTTATTTCTCCTTTGTTAAGTCAATTAAGATCAACCTATAATGAGCTAGTGGAGTTGCAATTGGAAAATCACATCCGGCAGGTGAAACTTCGTGTTGCGGAATTTATTGTGAGGTCATCTTCCATAGGTGATTTGATTGATTACAAGAGTGATTCAGCCATGACTAAGGTGGTCCAACAAATTGGCTTCTTGGGCTTGCAAATTTCAGATAGAGGAAAGTTCTATTCTAAGACTTTGGTTGAGGACATGGTTTCTCATTTTGAGAGAAAATATCCCTCTGAGGTAGTTGAGTATCCATCTGCACAATATGGATTAATTCAGAGCTGTTTTTTTCACGGGTTGGATCCCTATGAGGAGATGGTTCATTCAATATCTACGAGAGAGGTTATTGTTCGCTCATCAAGAGGATTATCTGAACCTGGGACATTATTCAAGAACTTAATGGCCATCCTTCGAGATGTTGTTATCTGTTATGATGGAACTGTGAGGAATGTATGCAGCAATTCAATAATCCAGTTTGAATATGGAGTAAAGGCTGGGATTAAGGCACAGAGTTTATTCCCTGCTGGTGAACCAGTTGGTGTGTTAGCTGCAACTGCAATGTCCAATCCTGCATACAAGGCAGTTCTTGATTCCACTCCCAGTAGCAATTCTTCTTGGGAGCTGATGAAGGTAATCAGTGTTCATTGTAAACAAAATTTTTTGTTATAACTATGGGTTTTGCTATATTTCATAGTGCATGTGATGCTTCTCCATATTGTTTTTACTTCTCTTCAGGAAATACTTCTCTGCAGAGTTAATTTTAAGAATGATCTCACTGATCGCCGCATCATTTTGTACTTGAATGATTGTGGTTGTGGGAGAAATTACTGTCAGGAAAAAGCAGCCTACAAGGTGAAGAATCATTTGCAGAAAGTCATTCTTAAGGACATTGCAAACCATTTTATGATCGAGTAAGTTCTTTACTTCTGAATTTCTCTATTTCTTAAAATTGCTAAGCAGCCTATAAAGGCATTCTGATAGAGGTATAAATAACTGCTATACCATGTGTAGCTTAATATACATGAGTAGCCAGCGAGCCAACAGATTTTGTTTGGAGATGTTGAAAATAAGTCAGCTGCTATTCTTTTAAAAAAGAAAGGATGTTTATTGAATTGCTTATTATTTTGGTTCAAACTTCAAAGACTATTTTTTCTGAAATGCTTTTTTTTATTGATGTGACACTCTTTGCTACCAATACATCATAAAATCGCGTATCTAGCTCTATCTAATGTATACTCTTGTTTCTCTCAGTCTCTCTTTTTTATTTTTAATGCATCTAATATTATGCCCTGATGGCTTCTTACTAACAGATACAAGAGACAGCACACCATAGCGGATGTGGGCCTTGCTGGTCATATTCATCTTGATAAGGTTTAGTATTTGAGTCCTAAAACTTTAGGCATACGTTATCTATAATTCCTTGGTTGTTTGCCAAAAGTAATTATTTTTTGTTAGTGATTGAAGCCTTTCTATACAGATGAAGTTGGAAAATTTGAAGGTTAGCATGGAAGTTATTCATCAGAAGTGCACAGAGACTGTCAATTTTTTTCGAAAGAAGAAAAAATTAGCTCTCTTTTTTAAAAGGATAGAGGTGTCTGCCAGGTTTGTTTTTTTTTTGGATACCTTCATAGTTTGTGGTTAGTTTTTATCATGAAACACCATATAGTTGCAATATTCCTATGAGATGAGATGGCATATCATCTTGAAGCAAAGTGGTTTCTCAAATGCTTTTTGAACTTTAGCTGTCTCTTTTTCTGTTGCAAAATCAGTTAGGTCTCAGTAAACAACACATTGTCTTGATATTTAATCAGATGATAAAATAGTGAGATAATAATATGAAAGTCATGTCGAATTGTTCTGATTTTGTTACATTTATAAGTAGTGGTACAGAGAGGTAAAAGCATTGTATGGGATATGGAAAAAACTTGATTTGTTAAGTGATTCTTACGAGTACTTTTTTCTTTTCATGGGAGATGCATCTGGTTGGCGGAACTTGCAGAATAGTTGGCTTTCTTTTCTGTTAATTGTATATAATTATTATTGTGATCCAAAATTTTTGCTTTTTTGGATTAAATGGCTTCCTAGTCTAGTGTGTCTTTGCTGTATTTGTTATTGAATATATAGGCTGGTTTTCTTATATCAAAATGTGCCATATCTTATTGTTGAGATTACTTCATTTTTGACTTAAAAGTCATGGTATCTGCGTTCCCTTTTTTGCACTAGCTTTTCTACGCATCATGTTATACTAACTTGTCTTTTGGGTTCTTATTTGTAACTTAAGCTTCTACATTTTGATGCCTTCACTTTTTTTTTTTGTCATTTTATAAAAAACTCTGCAGTTGTTTTCTTTTATTGGCAATTTTTGCATTTAATTCCTCGCCCTTCTCTACAATGAAAACACCCTTACTCTTGATGGTTTTGTTTTCGTAGAAAATATTTATATCTAATATGCTATACATCTTGTAGATTTTAAAGCATTTTTTAGAGGGTGGTAATGGGCCATAGCATCTACCTTGAATTCACTTTTCTCTTCGTAATTTTTTCAAGAGCCTAAATCTTTGAATCATGAAGTGACTTTCCTTCCTATGTTTGGGAATACTCTCCCATTCTCTTGGCCTGTAGGTTTTGCTTGGGAATCCTTTCATGTTATGTTTTTTCTTCAGTTAACTGTTTCTGTGATGTATTGGAAATCCTCGACCTACTTCTCTTTTATCGGAATGTCTCCATGCTCTTTGTTTCTTTTGGTTACTTGACTGTGATCATGTCTCCTCTTCCTGGTCATTACTAATATTATCATGAGCAAATTAATAGAATGAAGAAGGTGAAGCAACAAGGACGAGAAGATATCAAACAAGTAACATAGAGGCAAAAACCATAAATTCTACTGTAGTCATAAGTACTAGCCACAATATCACGTCAGCTCTTGCTAGAGGGCATTTTTACCCACGAAGTCTTCCTATGCTTTTTGGATCTAGGAATTGGATCCTGAAGGAACCTTCTTGAGAAAATAGAGTGTATCTATTGCCAGATACAGTTATTGCAATTGATTTTAGTTGTGCCTTGGCACCCTGGGTTGTTTGCGCACATTTTTTAATTGATTATGTTTATTCTGTGTCTGTTTGCTACTTGTTTATTACTAATACTATGCTTGTTGTTTGCATGACATATTTATTTATTGTGTTTATTTTCTGTCTGTTCTTCTTGTTTATTGTTCTGCACATAGTGGTTCTATTTGCAAATCCAATTCATGCATTTGAAACTGATAACTTTATTGCCTCGTTTTATTTATGCTTCCTTCTTTGTAGTCAATGTTGCTCTTTCCAGGAATCTTGTGCTGATGAATGGTCTGGCTCGCCATGTTTGACATTCTTTTGGCAAGATAGTGATATTCGTATAGAGAGAATTTCAAATCTTTTTGCTGATATGATTTGCCCAGTTCTTTTGGAGACAGTCATCAAAGGTAGTTGGTTTTATGCATTTCATGATATTGGTTTTATGTTCCTATTGGACCTTGATTAAGAAGTGGTTGCAATTAGCTTCAGAGGTGTGAAGTTATTTATCTGTTTTCTTCTTGCTTTTTGGAAATGTATTTTGTGCAGCAAATAATATTACATGCTTTTTCTCTTTTGGATAGAAATGCTTGATTCAAAAGGCTCTAGGAGAAGGGGGGGGGGGGGGGATAGAAAATGCTTGATTCCAGAAAGGCTCTAGCAGAAGGGGGGGGGGGGGGGGGGGAAATGTACAGCACTTTTATCTACAGTGGTTTGTGTTGACTGCATAATAAAAAAAATAAAAAAAAAAGAAATGAAATTACTAATTGCGTCTTTTTGTTTGGCATTCATCTCTGACTTTCTTTTACATAACCTGGGAACCCGTTGAATCTTCAAAAATCAAACTAGATTTAATTTTTCCTTCTAAATTATTGAACTTGTATGAAGGGGGGGGGGGGGGGGGATGTACAGCACTTTATCTACAGTGGTTTGTGGTTGACTGCATCATAAAAAATAAAAAAAAAGAAAAAATTACTATTGCGTCTTTTGTTGCATTATCTCTGACTTTCTTTACATACCTGGGAACCCGTTGAATCTTCAAATCAAACTAGATTTAATTTTCCTTCTAAATTATTGAACTTGTATGAATATCTCCCAACAAACTAGAAGTTGAATAGAATGAGGGATAAGCAGTCCAGGGAGAAATGGTTCTCATTTTTCTACACTTAAATATCAGCTGATGACAATTTTATTTCTTCAATCAAGTTCTTCAACTTTTATTGTATGCTTCATGATTCTAGTTGAATGAAAATAGACTCACTGGGGAATTTATGACTGATAGTTTCTCACAGGATGACATTCTGCCACTTCCCATCAAGGCCACTTATGCAACAAAAGTTCGCTTCCTTGTTAGTTTTCATCATGTTTTTCTTCCCATAACCCACTCCCTTGCCCATAGTTAACGAAGAATTTGTGTAATACAAACTTCCAAAAATTAATATGCAAGAACTCTAAAGGGTCGTATTTTTGCAGGATGTAATTTTGTTAGTTCCATGGTCCTGTTTCATATTATGTGGTAATTCAAAATTCTGCTGTAAGATTATATGGGTCTATAATCTATATGAAATGACAAGATTTTTAGATTTCATCTTTACTGATAGGTCTACTTATCTCCCAAATGGACAGGTGATCATCGAATTTCAAATGCAAACATTACTTGGATTAGTCCAGATACAACTACTTGGATAAGAAACCCTTCCAGGACTCAGAAGGGAGAGCTGGCACTTGATGTTGTTATTGAGAAATCGGCTGTGAAACAAAGTGGTGATGCATGGAGAATTGTCCTAGATTCATGTCTTCCTGTTCTGCATTTGATTGATACCACACGCTCTATACCATATGCTATTAAACAAATTCAAGAATTGTTGGGAGTTTCTTGTGCATTTGATCAAGCTGTTCAGGTATCATCCTTCTCCTTTTCTTTTTCTTTCTTTCTATTTTTACCTGCTTTTATATTTCTAAATTTGCATGTGGTGCAGTCTATAGATAACTATTTGGATGTTCATTCTCTTTTTCCTCTCTAACATGCAGACAGACACATCACCCCTCAATTGTATAGGGGGATATAATAGATGCATTTTACCTCTATTTATCTTGTGTAACTACTGTCTACTAGAATACTGGTGCATAGTTTGCGTCAATCTACTGCATCTGTTCTGATTGACTGAGGGTTCACAAAGCCAAGTGTTTTCATCTGCATCAGGACATGAACACCAATTTCTTTTCTTGCTGCTCCTATTATTTTTTTATGCATATTGCATGAGATAGGACAACGGATATAAGGAACTAAATATTTGTATGGGAAGAGAACCCTGAAAGGATGAAGGCCCGGGAGATTCCATGGGACAATTTGGATGTCCAGCATTGATGGCTGAAATTGCTTCACATGTCTATTAGTATGTCTATTTTAAGGTTGAGGGATTGCTTAACCTGCCATTGACCTTCTGTGGTGGGTTGGGTATACTTATAGTTTTGATTTTTAATGTTACATTTTTACTGTAAATCCTGGGTTGCACTGCCTTATCTTTTTGACTAAGCATTATTTTGTTTATTTTTGTTTCCTTTCTTTCTGCTGTAGTTTCTGGGTTCCTCCGGCTGATCAATGTCCTTTTCCTCAATTAATATGTTTTGTTTTTTATTATTTAGCAGATAGCTTTCCTAGTAACGATCAATGGTGTTAATTTGTGCATTTATACGAGTTATTTGAAAAGCTGCAATTTTTTGTTGATTTTGCAGCGCCTCTCAACCTCAGTGACAATAGTGGCAAAAGGTGTGCTGAAGGAGCATCTCATACTCCTGGCAAATAGCATGACGTGTGCTGGGAATTTGGTTGGATTCAATTCTGGCGGTTACAAATCATTATCTCGCTCATTGGATGTCCAAGTACCATTTACTGATGCAACACTCTTTGTAAGTACTCTCGCATTATTTTTATAATTTCTTTAGAGTTTCCGGAGCAATTTGCTGAATGGACCGTCCTTGTGAATTGTGACAGACACCAAGAAAATGTTTTGAGCGAGCGGCAGAGAAGTGTCATGTCGATACTTTATCTAGCATAGTTGCATCTTGTTCTTGGGGTAAAAATGTGGCGGTAGGTACGGGATCACGATTTGATGTGCTCTGGGATAAGAAGGAGGTATTGATTTCCATTTTTTTAGTTGATTTATAGAAGCTGTCTTAGTAATAGGAATGGCAGGTCATGCTTCACAAGAATTTCCCACAGATGTCATTTGAATGTCACTGTTTCTCTTTTACAGGCCTGTTTGGATCAAGAGGGTAGCATAGATGTGTATGAATTTCTAAATATGGTGAGATGCAGTGCAAATGGAGAAGAATCAACTGCCTGTTTAGGTGCAGATGTTGATGATCTTATGCTAGATGATGGAATGGATGACTGGAACCTATCCCCAGAGCACAATTTTGGTTCTGATAAGCCCACCTTTGAAGACAGGGCTGAATTTCAGAATTGCTTAGACAATCAACCTGCTGATTGGGAAAAGGCTTCATATGCAGTGAATGGATCCAGTAGTGGTGGAAATTGGGGTGGTGATAAAAATATGGAAACTGACAAGGAAAATTCTTGGTCTGGGTGGGGAAGGAATGCAGCTGAAACGCAAAATGCCCTCTCCACAAAAGCCCATGAGGAATCAGACAAGTCCAATAGTTGGGATACTGCAGGTGGTTGGCAGGCACAAGCCAATGGCAAGGCAGAAAATAATGTAGCTGAGACAGACTCTTGGTCAGGTTGGGGAACAAGGAAGACAGAATCATCTGATGTCCCTGCTAAAAAAGTGCAAGAAGAATCTGAGCATTCTATTGGTTGGGATACTAAAGCTGCTTGGCAAACAAATATCAGTGGAGGTACTCCGAAAAGTGTACCCGAGCCAGACTCTTGGTCTGGTTGGGAAACAAGGAAAAATGAAGTGCCTGATGATCATGGACGGAAAGCTCAAGAAGAAACTGGGAGGCCTGGTGATCATGATGCTGGTGCTGCCTGGGGAAGAAGGGCTGAAGTTGATGACAATAGTTGGGGGAAACCCAAGTCACCTCAGGTTTCACTCAGTTGGGGCACACCTAAAGAGCCAGTTAATGCTGGAAGTTTGCGTGGTTGGGACCTGCCAAAAGCAGGTGGGAGCAATGGAAGTGAAATACAACCACAGTGGGGCAAGTCAAAGCCACCTGAAGGTTCACATGGTTGGGGCTCGTCCAATGAGCCAGTTAAAGCAGCAGGTTGGAACCAGCCAAATGCAGGGGGCAGTGATGCAACTAAAAGACAGCAGCAGTGGGAGAAACCCAAGTCACCTGAAGCTTCACATGGTTGGGGCCCATCTAAGGAGCCAGTTAAAGCGGCTGGTTGGGACCTGGAAAATGCAGGAGGTGGTGATGGAAGTGAAAGACAGCAGCAGTGGGGGAAATCCAAGTCATCTGAAGTTTCACAAAGCTGGGGCTCTCCCAAAGAATCGGTGAAAGCAGGAAGTTCCCAGGGTTGGGGCATGCCTAATGCCGAAGGTAGTGAAGGAGGTGAAAGACCACGACAGTGGGGAAAACCCAAATCACCTGACGTTTCACAAGGCTGGGGCTCACCCAAAGAGTCAGTTAAAGCAGCAAGTTCCAAGGGGTGGGGTCTGCCAAATGCAGGAGCCACCCATGGAAGCGAAAGAAAACAGTGGGGACAGCAGAGTGGAGAATTTAAGAAAAACCGTGCTGAAGGATCCAGAGGATGGGGTTCAAATCCAGATTGGAAAAGTAAGAACCGTCCTGCTAAATCACCAGGAATTGTCAATGATGATTCTAGTGTGGGTGGAATATATACAGTAACTAGACAAAGGTTGGACATGTTTACTTCGCAAGAGCAGGATATTCTCTCTGAAATTGAGCCATTAATGCTTGCTATCAGAAGAATAATGCATCACTCTGGGTATGTTTTATTATATTGTATGCTTAAATTCCTGTGTAAGTATGGTCCAGTTATCACCTTGTCTATTATAGTACAGCATTTTTTCTAACATGACGCAGAACACTTGATGGCAAACCCCTTTAATTCGATTTTGTGCATATTGTCTGCGTCCTATTCTGCATTATTCTATCCTTTTAAATTCTCTAAGTAGGAAATTCTTTTTTGTAGGTACAATGATGGGGATACGTTATCTGCTGCTGACCAGTCATATATACTTGATAATGTCTTCAACTATCATCCAGATAAAGCGGCAAAAATGGGTGCTGGCATTGATCATCTTACAGTATGTATTTATTAACTACACTTTTTTGCCTCCTTGTGGCTGTGTTTTTAAATTATCATTACTTTTATTTTTAATCTTTGAAAATGATCTTCTGTTTTCTCGTGCCACATTAGATTTATGATGCTTTTCCCCCTGGTTTTGAATGAAATAAATTATTTACATATATAGAAAGCTTTTCCAATTAAATTTCATGTAATATTTATATCAAAAAGGAAAGCTGTTTGTCAATGCTTTTCAAAGAATATTCTTAACTCAATGGATGAGCTCTAGTTGGAAAATCTTCTTCTTAAATGTGGTCACATTCTGAACCACCTAATGCATAAGAAACGTCAATTAAAAACTATATATCTTTTATTTCTTATTCTGAGACGAAGCAGATGAGCATTTTACATTGTAATTAGGAATGCTTAAAGACATCCTTGCATTAGTTGAAAGTTGTGTGTATAATTGCCAGTACAAATTGGGTTGTATGTAACAGGTTAACAAGCACAGCAGTTTCCAGGATACCAGGTGCTTTTATGTAGTTTCAACTGATGGTTGCGAACAGGATTTTTCCTACCGTAAATGCCTTGAGAACTTTGTCAAGGGTAAATATCCTGACTTGGCTGAGGAATTCAATGGAAAATATTTCGCCAGACCTCGCTCCAGAGGCATCCAGCTGCAAAATGTAGTTTCAGAGAGAACTGGGGATGATAGCAAGTGGCAAAATTCTGTTTCAGAGGGAACTGGGGAGGGCAATCAACAGCAAAATGTAGTTTCAGAGAGAACTGGGGATGACAGCAAGTGGCAAAATTCTGTTTCAGAGGGAACTGGGGATGGCAGCAAGTGGCAAAATTTGGTTTTGGAGGGAACTGGGGATGGCAATCAACAGCAAAATATAGTTTCCGAGGGAACCGGAGATGATAATGGGTCTTAAGAGGCCAGTCATGTTGAGTACATTTTAATTCATTCAGACTGGAGAGACGTTCACACCATCTGCTATTTTGATTTGTGTATATAAAGCAGATGTTTTTCTGTTCATACTATACGTTGATCACTCCTTATGAACTGCCCCCATTTTTTCGGTGTAGGTGCAGTTCTTAATGTTCTTGTTAACAAGCTAGTGATCTAACAGTAGGTCTTGTTCACTGACGCTGCATGTCAATAGCAAATATAGTGAAATTGTTACTTCTCCCCTCGTAGGTTTTTCTATTATCTCAGTTATTTTTCTTATTTTTCCTTCCCCAAATCATGCTGCGCTCATTTTGGGCTTGGACCTGGCCCTTGCCCTGGCCCGATGTACTGTATAGAAGTTCTGATATTTGGAATTTTATGTTTTGAGTTTGACCAATTCATGATTAAAAATTGAATATTTACCCCAAATGAAACTTGATTTGCTTTTAAAGTTTAATAATGATCATAAAAGAGTTTTCAATGTTTTTGAAAAATAATTTACTCGAGAAATATTTTTCAGTTCTTTTTTTATGTTTGGAGAAAAATATTTTAGGACAATTAATTTTGAAATCTTAATGTATTAATTATTCATTTTATTTTTGAAGTTTTAAGAAATTATTAATATATAATTTTTAGGGTCTTGAAGGGTATATATGAAAAAATAACAAAAAGATTATTGTTAAATAATTTAACTAACTATTCCTAAATTGTATAAAAATATTCAAGAGTTGGGTTATGATTTTTTTTTTTTAATTTGATTAAATTATTCTTACCTTATGTAATTATTCTAATTTTTGTATTTTTTTTTCCTATTAATTTGTTACTAAAAAAAAAAATTAAAAATAGAAAATAGGAGGTGATAAAGCGGATTTTATAAAAGGGTAGTGTTATATTGTTAATGCCATAGCAAATTTATGATATAGATAAAAGTGCCATTTTCCCTTCCAATTGCTCATCCATCTCCCTTCAATTTATTCATAGCAAAACTTCTTATTTCATTCAATATCTGGATTAAAGGGAAGAGCAGAGATTTAGGGTAATCTTGTTTTAATCATAAATTTGCTCTGGCATTAATAATAGTTGTCCTGGACATCACCCTAAAATTATAGACAATAATTAAATTAGGGAAAAGAATTACACTAAAAAAAAAAGAAAAAATAATTAATTAATTTCCCATTATTCTCAAAAATTAATTAATCAAAAATAATTTGCTAATTGTGCAACTTTTCCTTATACATATCATTATGTGGACCCACTTTAACTGAAATATCTGACGCGTGTCGTATGTAAAACGAAGAGATAAAAATGGTCGTAAAGTAAAGAAATTTAGAGTGAGTCGCCTTGCTAACTTCGCTGCTCCACTAACTAATTCAGTTTCCGTTCTCTTTTCAATTCACTGTCTTTTCCTCTCTCGCTCTACACGTGTATGTATAATCGCAGATGTGTTTTGATTGATGCTAGGCTACTTGTTGGATTAAACAGAAAAAAGATAAGATTAATGCTTGATTGTTGATTGACTGTGCAGTGTCCATGGTGCAATGGCATCTTTGGTTTCGCAAATGGTTTCTCCATTGGAAAGTGGACACAAGGTTTGGGAAGATCAGACTTTTATAAAGTGGAGAAAAAGAGATCCTCATGTCACTTTGCACTGTCATGAATCTGTTGAAGGTACAATTTTTTTTTTTTTTTTTTGTTCTTTCTACTACTTGTTTGTTACTTTTGCTTAATCAAGTTCAATTTTTTAGTCCTCGTTTTTAATTCACTTTATGGAGTTTAAGAAAGTGAATTTGATATGTGGGCTTGGTTCTTAATTTGATTTTCTATTGTTCTGAAAATTTTTTTTCCTGGAAGACAATCTACCAAAATAAAACATCTGGACGTTGGTTTTGTAAGTTTGGACAGGTGTTATATTAGTTCAACTCCTTCTAAAGAAATCCATATTTCTTTTTATTTGAATAGGATCTCTTAGATACTGGTATCAGCGCAATAAAGTGGATGTATTGGTATCCAAGTCTGCTGTTTGGAATGATGATGCTGTTCAAGCTGCTCTTGATTCTGCTGCATTTTGGGTTAAGGACTTGCCTTTTGTTAAGTCTTTGTCTGGCTTCTGGAAATTTTTCCTGGCTCCCGGTCCTACGAGTGTTCCTGCCAAATTTTATGACCCTTCATTTCAGGACTCGGAGTGGAAAAATTTGCCTGGTAATTTCTTTCTCTCTCTTCCTTTGTTTTCTCACTGCAGTCACAAGCAATGTTTTCGTTGTTTCTTGTACAAATTTGAGCTTCAGATTGTTTGATACTGTAGTTAATTAGGTTTTTTCATAACATTCCCTTATAATCTCCCTCATTGCAACAGTACCTTCAAATTGGCAGATGCATGGATTTGACCGACCCATTTATACAAATGTGGTATATCCATTCCCACTTGATCCTCCTTATGTTCCTGAGGATAATCCTACTGGCTGCTACAGAACATACTTCCAGATTCCTAAAGAATGGCAGGGTATGATTCCTTTTGATGTTTTGCCAAGTTTAGTCAATTATTTTGTCCATTAATGCCCTTGGCACTTTCTGTTCACTCATTTTCTTTTGTTATTCTATTTCTGCTTATCAATCAATATGCAATTAGTAGGACTAGTTGATAAATATCTGTCAAATAGACTCGGGGCAGGTAATGTCTGTCCAAATGCAATAATCATGATATTGTTTACATGGATGCATATTCAGTATGCATTTGTAAATGACGTCTGGAAGGAAGACTGACTAGACAAAAACATTACCGAAGCTTAACCACAATGGAAACTGGTTGACTGTTAAAAGGTCAAAAGGTTTTAGTAAACTTAGAAAAATGATACTGCGAACTAGGAATTTTGGTTCTTCCCCCGTTCTGTCTTTGAATGTATTTTAGGGCTCCATAAAAAGCTGATGGAGAAAGTAAGTGCATGACACGTGCAATATTTTGTTACAAAACTTGATCGGAGTTCTTAAAATGGACCAGTCTACCAAGATAGCAATGGGACTCCCTATCTTAAAAATGACAAATTTTTGTTTCTGGCCATTTACCTGGATCATAACATAGAACAAAACAGCCACTGGGTCTCTCTCTCTCTCTCTCTCTCTCTCTCTCTCTCTCTCTCTCTATTTTGTTACAAAACTTGATTCGGAGTTCTTAAAATGCGACCGTCACCAAGTAGCAATGGGGGCACATACCCTCATCTTAAAAAATGTACCATCAATCTTCTATGTTTTCTGGCCCTTTACCTGGATCATAACATAGAACAAAAACAGGGCCACTGGCCGTCTCTCTCTCGTCTCTCACTCTCTCTGGGCTTCTCTCTCCTCCATCTCTCATCTCTCTCTTGATCTGTGATCGGCTCTCTCTCTCTCTCTCTCTCTCTCTCTCTCTCTCTCTCTCTCTCTCTCTTTGTCTGTCGGTTTGTCCTCTCTTTCCCTGCCCCACTCTCTTTCTTTTTTTTTCATCAGCAATTTTAATGTTATTGCAGCATATAGGAGACAGTGAAATCTTCACATTGTGCGATAGTTTTTATTGCAATATTTGGTCCACAATTATGGCATGCGGTTTTGTTCCAATTATGTGCTATTCATTATTGTCCTATCTCAGCCAACTCCAACTTGATTGGATGTAAGGCCTAATTGAGTCGATTGAGCACGCATAGGTTGCATATCTTTTCTGTTTACTTGTGCCTTGTTGTCCATTGTTCTTCAAACTTTTCTGCTACTTTATTTCTCATATTATTTGCTGGTTGACAGGCCGCAGGATTTTGCTGCACTTTGAAGCTGTGGATTCTGCATTCTGTGCTTGGATTAATGGAATCCCTGTGGGATATAGGTAACTGATGCACAATTTTTTCTGTCTTTTCTTTTTTGTGGCGGAGGTCGGGCTGGGGAGGTGGGTGGTGATTGTTGTGAACAGTTAATGTAGTAGTGCACATGTCGGGGGTCAAGAGAGTTATCATTTAGATATGTTGTATCTTTTGTACATTTATAGAATGTATATATATATATATATTGTATGAATGAACTAATTTGCATCCTACATGCAAATTTATGTAGACACATTCAACTTGATTGGAAATCTGGTATTTCTGCTATGCTATAGAGTTCATGAAGAAATAAAGTACTAGATTCTCAAATTTTATTTAGTATAAGATTCCATTCTCTTATTATATATTGAGCCTCAACCAAAGGTTGCACGTTTGATGCCTTATCGTGCTCCACGCAAAATTGCTGAAAGGCTTTTCACTAAATTTCCAGGATTGTGCATAGGATGACCATGATTAATTCTTTTTCCCCTTTTTCTCAATAAATTTTATTTTAGATTTGGCATTTAAATTTTGTTCGATATAAAAAGTGAAACCATTAATTTCTGTGTCATAATTGACTGTTTTCAATAAACTATCTATGGGGAAAAAATAATTTATGGAAGTTATATTGCCCTATTTTTTTTTTTTTTCATTGAGAATTGTAGTTCATAATTCTATTCAAGAAAAAAAAAAAGAAGTAAACAAAAATATATGTTTTCAGAGTTACAATTAGAAGGGTGAAAACTATTTGCGATCACGATGTTTGAGAGTCTTATTTTCTTCTTTCTTTAAAGTAAATGCAAACAGTTGTTTGATTACATGGTGTGTGGATTTGTGCCATATATTTCTAGAAAGAGATTCAAGTAGTCTTCCTCAAATGTAACAAGTCATGTTTAATTTGAAAGAGTTTGTAAATTATACTAATTAATAACATTTAGTTTTCATGCTATCTCAGTCAGGATAGTAGGCTACCTGCAGAATTTGAAATCACGAATTACTGTTATCCATGTAATTCGGGAAAAGACAATGTTCTGGCTGTTCAAGTTCTTAGATGGTGTGATGGGTCATATCTTGAAGATCAAGATCACTGGTGGCTCTCTGGTATCCATCGTGATGTGCTTCTTCTAGCCAAGCCACAGGTTTTTACTTTAGTAGCATGATTCCAAGTTCATATGCATCATTTTTGTATGTAATCAAATAGTTCAAACAAGATGATCGGGATATTGGTAGGAAACCTATAGCAGTTCCACTGATTCCCACATTGTTGATGAAATGATGAAAAATAAATATATTGAATAACGATTTTGCCTTTTCATTTCTCCCTTACCCCCTGATGTCTCTATCATATTGTATTGGGGTACTTCCTGTTAGTGTGAGCTTTGAAGGGTATTTAGTAATAAAATGTAATTAATATGCAGGTATTTATTGCGGACTACTTTTTCAAATCAAACCTGACTGAAAATTTCACTTCTGCAGATATACAGGTTAGTGTTTATTGATCAATGACTGGCTTGCATAGGTAATGAATGTCTGGATACTATTACATGTCATCAAGTTTTTTTTATCTGAAGTCATTGTACTTTATAAGTAACCATGGGGTTGATGGTATACCTCTTATCTTGTTACTTGCTTGTTGCATTATTTGGTTTGTTGCATTTTATGGAAAAATCACATAAATCATGTCATATTCATTTTCTGCAAGAGAAGATGGGATTAGGTGCGCAGTGAATAAGATGCCTAATCTTAGACTTTTCTGGTTTGCCATATTTTTTTACCTTTATTTTTTAGACAAAGATGGAGAATTCTGCTGGAAATGCATAGAGTTGTTCTGCTCTGCTTTCCTTCATTAACTCTTGTTCATACTTGATTAATATTAGATGTATTATAATACCTTTGCTTACTTCATTTGCACTCATGTCATGGGATTCATGTTTGAGCAATTGCTGTCTCACTGTTCTCAAACTGACACATTACACCAAAGACATTGTAAATTTGTGTTTTTGTTAATTACCATTCAGGTTGAAGTGAAAATAGATAGCTCTCGAGAAACTCCTAAAGACAAAATTTTTACCAACTTCACTGTAGAAGCTGCATTATATGACCCTGGAAGCTGGTATAACAATGATGGATATGCTGATCTGCTTTCCTCCACTGCAGCTGACATGAAGCTCACTCCCTCCTTTGATGCAATTTTGGGATTTCTTGGTTATGTTCTTGTGGGAAAACTAGAGAAGCCAAAGCTTTGGTCCGCAGAGCAGGTGGGCAACCTCATTTCATATGGATTGTTACAAATTTTATCAGTGCTACAATTTAGACCAACTCCATCCCATTGTAACGCTCCAGTTTCTTCTCTCTCTCTCTCTCTCTCTCTCTCTCTTTCAGTTGTAGTACATATGTTTACATTGAAATTCTGTCAAGCCTGTCTTCTTCTTCTTCTATTTTAGCCCTTGGCTGTCCAAGAAAACTTCTACTTCACTCAACTCAATTTAAACAAGCCTTTATCTCAAACTATTTGATCTGTTCCAATATTCCACTCTAGTTATAGTTTCCCTCCTGACCCAAAAGCTGGTGCTGATGCTGATCCGGCATATTCATTCTTATTCTGGAATCTTTTTTTTTTTTGGCTTGCGTCTGCTATCCTTAGGTAGATCTACAGCTATTGCACTCTTGCAATCAAGGTCCTCATCAACTGAAAATCAACTGTATATGGTTACCTCTCTTTTATCTTTCTATAGAGTATGTTTTGCTTTTGAATCCTTTACTTCTTGTATTCCATGAAAGGGCCAAGGTAATACACAAATCCTTCTTCCTAGCTCTAAAAAGTTATTTGCAGCATATTCTTATTTTTTTTCATTAGTATGTTTTATGGATTCGGTATTGAGTCGATGTATTTCAACGAATTGGCAGGCTTTTAGCTGATTATTTTGCATTATGCATTTACTTTGTATTCTTACCTTTGTGGATTCTGATGTTGGCTTATGTTTGTCCACAGCCAAAGCTGTACATTCTTGTTCTCACCCTCAAAGATGCATCTGGACATGTTGTTGACTGTGAATCATGCCTAGTAGGCATAAGACAAGTATCAAAGGCACATAAACAAATGCTTGTTAATGGTCAAGCAGTCATAATAAGAGGTGTGAACAGACATGAACATCATCCACGTGTTGGGAAGACAAACATAGAGTCCTGTATGGTTAAGGTCACCCTCTGCTTCTGTTCCCGGTTTTGATTTCTGCTTGTCAGGTTATTGTCAGTTGATACATTGAAGACAATTTATTATTCTGCTTGTAGGATCTGGTTCTAATGAAGCAAAACAACATCAATGCTGTGAGAAACAGTCATTACCCTCAGCATCCCCGATGGTATGAGCTGTGTGATCTTTTTGGCATGTACATGATAGATGAAGCCAACATTGAGACACATGGTTTTCATCTTTGCGGACATCTAAAGCATCCTACTTTGGAAGAAAGTTGGGCTACTGCAATGGTTGATCGTGTGATAGGGATGGTGGAGAGGGACAAAAATCATGCATGCATAATTTCATGGTCCTTAGGAAATGAGTCGTCATATGGACCTAACCATTCTGCGGCTGCTGGTATCGCACTGTTTTCTTTAAATCTAAGATTTTGTTGTGTAATAATCTTTTTTTTTTTTTTTTAAGTCTCAGAAAACCAGCTTTGACTGGAGCAACATACCTATAGTAGATTTAACAAATATGCTGATCATCTTGTTCAATCTTGTTTTATATGTTAGTATAAAATAGCATGGACATGTAATTTCTTTACAATTGTAAAAAAGAGAATGCACAATTTTCTTTGTGTTTATGTGTGTCTGTCTTTGCTTTTAGTTTTCCCTTTTCTTATTGTTCTGGAGTTTTTATTTAGGTTGGATTCGTGGAAAGGATACCTCTCGGTTATTGCACTATGAAGGAGGTGGATCTAGAACTACATCTACAGACGTCATATGCCCCATGTATATGCGTATTTGGGATATAGTGAAGATTGCAAACGATCCAACAGAATCACGCCCTTTGATATTGTGCGAGTATGTTACTTTTTTCCTCCTTTGTGCTGCTCAAATTGCTTATATTTTCTTTGACATCCCCTGATTACATTGTAAAATTTTTCTATTATTCCTGTTGTCATTTTCATTTTATTTACTTGAGCCCCCTTGTGATGTCCACTTGGCAGGTATTCACATGCTATGGGAAATAGCAACGGAAATATAGATGCATATTGGGAAGCAATTGACAGCACATTTGGTCTCCAAGGAGGTTTCATCTGGGACTGGGTTGACCAGGTAAATGAGCAATACCATGTAGGAATTTGATCTTTCTGCCATCTTAGGCAAACAAAAATCTTTACAACTGTTGTTTTACATTACATCTAGGATGTTTGCACCTCATACAACTCTCCTCACCAATTTACTTAATGATGCTTTTCAAGTTCTTTTTGCACAAAGTGTCCGTTGTCGACCAGGGTATGCAGCTGCACATGTCATGCTCTTGTGTTCATGCATGTGTTTAGTTATGTTATGTTGTATTTGTGACTAAGCAGATGGTTCAGTGGGTGCATTTAAACATAGGATGTGAAGATGTGTAAGGAATGAATCATCTGATTAGTAAAGTTGCATAACAAACTTTATTTGACTTTATAGAGTGTTGCCTGTAGGGTTTGTTGAAGGAAACTGAAGGTGGTAGTAAGCATTGGGCATATGGAGGTGACTATGGGGACACCCCCAATGATCTGAACTTCTGTCTGAATGGTATTACATGGCCAGATCGAACTCCGCATCCTGCAATGCATGGTAACTTCACTTTGTTATGTCATATACTATTTACTTGATGCTTTTTGTTTAAATTTCCAAGATATTAATCCATTTGAATAATGAGAATTGGTGATTGTTTTCAGAAGTCAAGTATGTCTATCAACCGATTAAGGTTTCACTCAAGGAAAACACAATTAAGGTACCTGGACGTTTAAATCAGCTCCTGTTTATATCTGTTTAAATTGATCTTTGTTTTCTTTTAATTTGACTTTAATTTTGCAGATATCCAACTCTCATTTTTTTGAAACAACACAAGGATTGGAATTTGGCTGGGCTGTCCATGGTGATGGATGCAAACTTGGTTCTGGAATTCTATCACTCCCAGTGATGAAACCCCAGAGCAGTTATGACATAGAATGGGAGTCAGGTCCATGGCATCCTCTGTGGGCTTCATCTTCTGCGGTAGAAATTTTTTTAACAATCACAGCTAAGCTTTTACATTCAACACGCTGGGTTGAAGCTGGCCATGTTATCTCTTCTACACAAGTGCAATTGCCTCCAAAAAGGGAAATCCTATCTTAT
The DNA here is from genome assembly GCF_014843425.1 of Jatropha curcas. Next base: position 200,072 of record NW_023590662.1, read on the forward strand.
GTAATTGCTGTTCTTTTAGAACTATTTCAATATACTTTGTTTTGTCTTAATATCTTTATAATTTTCTTTCGGTTTATGAATTCCATTGGCTTCCAGGCTATCAAAGCTACAGATGCTCCAATATTTACTGAAATTCTTGGGAATACAGCTAAAGTCAGCCAACAAAATTTTTGGGAAATGTCATTGAATACTCAAACAGGAACTATTGAAAGCTGGAAGGTGTGTTATTGCATTTATCAATTGACCCTGTTATATTTAGTTCTTCCAATGAAGCTTAGTTGTGTAATATTTTAGTAAAACGTTATTACATGAAACATGACATTAGTTGCTTATCTAAAAAGTTGCAATTTGCTCATTTGACAACCGTTATGACAATATTTAATTGCTTTCAAGCAATTATAGGCTAATAGCAAAATCCTCTCCAGGTCTCAGTTTTAATGCAAGTGTCTCTAATTTAATTTTAAAAAGAAGTTATCTTCTGATTCTTAAGTCAAAAAAATCAAATAAAAATATTCAAGATTTGATTTGGGAAGTTGTTCTTTTGAGCTATTAAAGTGAAATTTTGTATCCTGCATTATAAGTATTTGGCTACCCCATGCCCTTTGATTTCTCCTCCAAGCTTCCATGAAGGGTGCTATATTCTGCTAAATCAAGCAATAAAGACTAAGAAGAGATGGTTGTAGAAATTAAATGAAGGGTGCTATATTCTGCTAAAACTAGTTTCTTGGATGTTCCAGAGAGAGCAGAAACCTCAGAAAACCAGTCCTTTCTCATAAAGATATTTTTGCAATTATGTTCTAATTATGTGGCAATGATAGGTTGAAGGAACTCCTATTATGAATAAAGGCATCTTTCCATGCTTCTGGCGAGCACCTACAGATAATGATAAAGGTGGGGAGGAAAAGAGTTATTACTCTAGATGGAAAGCAGCTCACATCGATAACCTTCAATTTCATACAAAAAGCTGTTCTATACTGAATACAACTGATAATCTTGTGCAAATAGAGGTGGTTTATGTTGGCGTTCCAAGGGGCGAGGACAATTCCTCCTCTTTATCCCAAGATCAGAATGCTTTATTCAAAGTAGACATGATTTACTCAATTTATAGTTCTGGGGACTTGGTTATTAACTGTAATGTCACTCCAAGCTCTGATCTTCCACCTTTGCCACGCGTGGGGGTCGAATTCCACTTGGAAAAATCAGTGGACCAAATCAGATGGTATGGTAAAGGACCATTTGAATGTTATCCAGATAGGAAAGCAGCAGCCCATGTTGGGATCTATGAGAAGAATGTGGGAGACATGCATGTTCCTTATATTGTTCCTGGGGAAAATTCTGGTAGGGCAGATGTTAGATGGGTTACATTTCAGGATAAGAATGGTATAGGAATTTTCGCTTCAATCTATGGCAGCTCTCCACCTATGCAAATGAGTGCTAGTTACTATTCTTCAGCGGAACTTGATCGGGCAACACACAATGAAGAACTTATTCAAGGAAATGATATTGAGGTAATACCTTACCACTGATATTTCTTTTATTGCTCTTTTAAATAAATTCATGTTAATATATTCAAAATAGCTTCGATGTTGTAAGATGATTATGGTCATACTCATACATAGCGATGCATATCTATGCTTTATGCTACCATTCCCATTGTAGTAGTAAGTTTGTGTTTCTGAATTGCAGGTTCATCTTGATCACAAACATATGGGTTTAGGTGGAGATGATAGCTGGACCCCCTGTACCCATGACAAATATCTGGTTCCTGCTGTGCCATACTCCTTTTCTATCAGGTTCTGTCCAATAACTGCAGCCACTTCTGGCCCGCAGATCTATGAATCCCAACTTTAAAACTAGATCATCTTTTTTCTAGAAGATGAGGGTTGTCATATGTAATTAATGCGACCTGTATAACGCATATAACCTTTTGATCTAAAACCACTGTACATGCATTGAACTTTGATCAAGTGGTTCAAATAAAGCCCACTGTTATTTTCATCAAGAGCAATGCCAGTCAATTGCGCTAGTTTTCTTTAAACTGAGGGGAAACAAAAAGAAAAGAATGAGAGGGAAGATGAGTTTTGATATCCATGTAACTGAAGAAACTAATTACCCTTCTGCTTCAATCATGTATTGCAGACCCATCAATCTTGTTACTTTGCTGATTCAATCTCAAGAACTTGATCTGATATTGCAGACCCCAACAATCTTTTCTTTTCCTCTTGTTCCTTTCCCCATAAAATAACTTTTATGTTTAAATTTTTTAATTTCAAAATATATTGAGGCCTTAAAGAGCGAAAAATGGAGGAATTGGAAAGACATAATAGAAAAAGGTAATGTCATTGTATTTATGACTAGCAACAAAAAACATATATATATATATATATATATATAATATATATATATAAAACATTCTTCTGTATAACATCAGATATTTGTTTAACAGATGTTTTTTTTTAAGGCAACACCCCCCTTATTAAAAATGGAAAGTGTCTATTTCAAAAAAAAAAAAAAAAAAAAATGTAGAGGTGTCTAGTGTTGAAAAAGTTCTAATTAATTTACTTCTCTTCCCTAATGTCAAGAACTTGATCAGATGTTGCAGATTGCACCTGACTTTTCTTTTTCTCATCTTCCTTTCCCCATAGAATTGCATACAAGCCAAGGATTATCAAAACAGCCCCTAGTATCCTGGAAAAGATTCATTGTTAATAAACTATATAATATAAAGGAAATAGTAATTTAAATCCATTTCCTGACTTGGGTTCAAGGAATTAAATTCACTGCTCAAATGAACAAGACAATGTATATAATATACTAAAACTACAAACATACCCTCCTAAATGCAATGCCTCTTTTAAAATGAAAGGTCCCATAAGAGCTACAGTTACTGTTGTGAATGGCTTAAATGCAGTCACAAAAACAGGACCCTTTCTTTGTATCACCAGAGTTTGTATGTAACTCACAATTCCAGACATGATAGTGCCCTGCAATAGTTAAAGAAGGTTTCTATTTTCCTTTATTCTTAATAATTAGAAAGAATGAACAGTCATTATCAGTAATATGTCAATCTGGCAAGCTTGATATTTAATGTAATTGAACTTTGGTTATGTCACTTACACTATAAAGAGGAGCAACAAGAGAGATATTCCATGACAATTTCCATGATGAAGCTTTATGATCTACAATTGCTGCTAAGATTGTTGAAAAGATAGTCGCTGCTAGGCTTGTTAATGTGGAGAAGGTAAAAGGAGCTGGATACTTCTTCACTATTTTTGTCTGCATAATATATATTCAAGAAAAGAAATAGAAAAAAGAAGTTGAAAAACAAAACTTAAACAATTGTTATGCTTTCTTGAACTACGTATATGTTTATATGGGCCATCTTTTTCCTTTCCTTATATGCCTAGTTATTTAAAAAACTACTCAAACTAAAAGTGAGAATACTTTATTGAAAATAGATTATTATGACTTTACTTATTTTCTAGTACAAGTCACCTGTAAAATGTAGCATCCTGCTGCTATAAGTGTTTGAATAAGAAGAAAAGGGGCACCCTTCATCAACTTCTTATTATCTAAGTGCACTTCTGATACAGTTTGCTGATTAGTATGGTGATCATCCAGTTGAAGAACAGTAATGCCCTTGTATAAGGTCATCAGAGTTGCACCACCTAGTGCAACTATTGTTCCTCCAATCTTTGCTTGGCCACTGATCTTGGCAATGTCTAATTTCTCCATCCTTAAAACAGAAAAACAGAACTTCAAACTAATATTTAGGTTCATGCAATTAAATGATTCCTTGGTTTCTAGGGATGCTAAATATAGGAGGGTTGACTGTTAATTTTGGCATCTGTACCATAAAAAATGTTTAGCTACCTGCAGAAAACTGCCAGAAGAAAGGTCATTGATGGAGTTAAGTTGCTCATGGCAGCTGCAAAAACTGTTGAAGTGTACTGCAGACCCGTATAGAACGATATTCTACCCAAAACTCTGAAATAATAGATTACAAGACACATCAGACATTTATCCGAACATTACTTAACTAATTATAAATTGGTTGGCCAGAGAATCTACATCTACTCACCCTATCAAACCAAGAAGGAAGATATATAAGCAGACTTCTGCACAGAGCTTGCTTTCATTTTTCCTGCAATATGTATGTATGTATGTATATATATATATTATGTATGTATGTATATATATATATAATATAATATAATATATATATATATATAATAATATGTTGTACATTAATATTAACAAGACACAGTAAGAAGGGTGTAATTAGAGAAGCGAAATAACGAACCTTTCCAAAGATTAGTGCTATAAGGGCAGCTGATTAACAGTTCAAAACACCTGCATAGACCGCAAGAATATATAGTTGTACATTAATATTAACAAGACACAGTAAAAGGGTTAATAGAAGAAGCGAAATAACGAACCTTTCAAAGATTAGTGCTAGAGCAGCTGTAGTTACAGTTCCAAAAGCACCTGCATAGACCGCAAGAACATAACGACTCATGCCATGGTCTAAGCAAATCTTGGAGACTATACTGGATCCTCCTTGGAAGAAAGAAATAACTATACAAAAGAGATATGGCTTAAGCCTTTCCGTTAATATGTTGTTAAACCAATTGTTTGATCTTCCTTCTCCAACAACATTACACTCTTTACTGGCTTCCATTTCCAACTCTATCAGAATGTATAGCACCATTAAGTAAATGATCCTTTTATAGGTAAAATTGGAATTGCAATTCAAGTAAATCAAACTGCACACACTAACTATAGGCTGGCAAGTGCTAAAAGAACCAAAGAAAACAAAACTAGCTAGTTACTTGAGTCTCTGCTTTATTTACAGAATTATATGATTTCTTTTAATGGGATATTACGTAGGAGAATAGAGTTGTATTTCTCAAGCCATGATGAAGCAAAACTATGAGCTTTACATGACTTGTGACATATTCAGTACTCGTCCGTCCAACTCGAAATTCCAATTTGACAACTTTTCGATAGAAAGCTTAAATCTTTAACAGTTGAAATGTGTTCTTGAAAATTTATAATTTATTATTTTATTGATTCAGGTGCTATCCATTGGGTTTCTCGCTGATATGAAAAGCGGAAGTTTCGAATTTAAATTCTTTTTACTAAAAAAATTTTCACTGAAAGGAAGACTGTCCTTGCTATGTAATCCATAATACTTAAATTTCTTACTACATGGGATTTTGTTGGTTTTTTTACTAGTGTGAGGTTGTTGATGTTCTTACTAGTGGGACGGGAGAAGTGAGTTCAAGTCCTCCAACAGTTTTCGCTGATAATTTAAAAAAGAAAAATGTGTTTTTATATTATTAGTCGATAAGAATATCAATTTTATTACCAACAATTACACCAAACGACAAAAATATTCTGCTAGAAGATTCACTGGAATCCGAGAAATAGCTGATAAGCCAGTGGAATATAGACTGGGAAGTGTGCGAGTGAAGCATTAGTGTCTTAGTCTAATCATGAATCGTGCGATAATATTCTCAGCTACGATTATTGTCGCCCTCTCCATTTGCTTGATTCCTCTCTTCAACTTACCCCAGCGTAATTTCAATTTCAATTTCCACACTGTGCATAAAAAACATTATAAAGTTTTGATTTTTGGTTATTTCTTCGTTGCATTTTAGAATGGCTGAATTTAGAATCGAGAGGATTAATGGCGGATTTGATTGTGAAGAATGGGGTTATTTTCACCAGCGACGCTTCATTGCCTTTCGCCGATTCAATGGCTGTGCTAAACGGCAGGATTCTCCGTGTTGGAAACTATTCAGCTCTTAAGGTTCTTGTTTCATTGCCCTTATTGAATTTATACTTTGGTTCTAGAATTTGAGTTAATAGTGACCTAAATGCAGGATTTGGCGGGTGATAAGACTAGAGAGTTGGATCTTGAAGGGAAAGTAGTGGTTCCTGGATTTATTGATTCCCATGTCCATTTGATTTGGGGTGGACTTCAGGTAATGTGCCAATAGTCCCTTTGTGTTCTGCTGTTCTATATATTTCTCTTTTATTTTTCAAAATTGTCAATTTAGTGATATTCTGTATATTGATTACTGGCGGCGGTGATAGACCTCGTTTTGACTTTTGAGCTCTAGTCTTTGCAACAGTACACAAGAAAGAAGCAAGCTTTCCACCCTGTTTGAGCTTTTAATATATTAGTGCTATACTCAATGATTTTTTTTCCTGACCTCTCAAATGGTTCTTTATTATTCTCTTCTCTGTTGTCTGTTTAATTTAGCTAAAAGTTCCCATTTTCTTTTTCAGCTATTAAGTTTTTCGTTAATCATGACATTTTGATCTGTTATTTCCTCTAGTAGTCGCCTATATAGATATTGAGTTCAGATTTTGTATGCAAAACAGATGAAGCGTGTGGAGCTACATGGTGTAGATCGAAAAGATGAGTTTGTGAGAAGGGTCAAAGAAGCTGTAAGAAGTAATTTTCATGCTTTTTGATGCAACACATTCTGCATCTCCTTGTTTGTAAATGATGCTAGACACAGTATGAAATGTGGGCCATGCCTATTTAAAAATTGGGCTTTTTGGACATCTGAGAACACTGATTGTTTGACCACTTTCTTATGTGTCCCTACATGTCCTTCACTTGTTTGGGCATTTCCTGGAGGATTGTTCTTTTTCATTTAGCTGAAAAAGGTGTTAGGTTCTTTTTCATTTTTAATTAGTTATTATTTACACAATATTATCAATTTATAAAGATTTTGTAATCTAAAGGTTGTGAAATATTGGGAAAGGATGAGTCAGTCGGCAAGATACATGAACCACGTCTTAGTTGTAAAATGCTTAATTCCTGCAGAACTTGTTAACCATTGTTGTTGACAGGGTGAACCTGAGCATTAAGGAGTAGTATGCTTATTGCGCAATAACTTGAATTATCTAATGTAGAAATACTTTTTAAATGATACAGCTGCAAACAAATATTTTCAGATTCTAAAGAAGATACCTGGTTGTTGGGTGGTGGATGGAACAATGATCTATGGGGAGGAGAATTACCAGTGGCCTATTGGATTGATGATATTACGCCATACAATCCTGTAAGTAAGAAACTATAACTTGATTTTAAATATACTTTTGCATTCAAAATCATATGTTCTCAACAAGAAGTCTTGTTTTGCAGGTTTGGCTAATTAGGATGGATGGTCATATGGGTTTGGCTAATTCAGTGGCACTGAAGTTAGCTGGGATACATAATTTGTTAGAAGATCCAAATGGTGGAACTATTCTGAGATCTGCTCATGGAGGTAATGGTTAGTTTACTTAATGTAGAACTGCTTAACACATCTTGCCATCTGTTTTAGGCAGCTCAAGAGTCAATGTCCTTTGTAATTATTGATTGTCACTGGACAGATCCATATTTATTAGCATGAGATTAGTTTCAAATTGCAGCACGGTTCTTTCGATGTTGAAGAACATGTTCTGGTATTGTCTTGTTTTGCAGTGCAGAAAAACTAAAGTTCGATTAGCAAGTTTTGATGTTCTCTTAGTTGGATTTATTTTAATCTACATTGTTGTGGATTATTTCTTGTACAGTTCTTTTTAGTGTTTAAAAGTTTAGTCATCTAGTTATAATTTATGAGTGAATTATTTGGTGCCACCATCAACGCAGAACCTAATGGGCTGTTAATTGATGCGGCAATGAAACTCATTCTTCCCTGGATCCCAGAAGTCTCAGTAGATGAAAGAAGGGAGGCTTTCCTTGGAGCTACCAATCTTGCCTTGAGGAGAGGGGTGACAAGTGTTGTTGATTTTGGAAGGTACCTTCCTGGGGCATCAGTAGAGCATTCATGGGAGGATCTTTCAGGTTTCTGCTACAATCACTTGGGAGTTGTTCATGTCCTATATTCTGTTTTTATTTTCAAGATTTTTACTTGATCATGTAATTGGTGTATAGTTTCATTGTTATAATTATCAAATGATAATAATACTCTAACTGGATTGGGGCACTATTCACTTAAAATTTTCATTAATGAATTCAAGTCTGCAGGATAACTCTTCAATTTTGCACCAGATAAACAGTTTTCTCAAAAAGGGAGTCAAACGGGATCAAATTTACCGAAGTTTCCTTAGCATAAAATATCATATAATTGTGATATGTTTTGAATTTTGAATTGTTTTTTTCTTTTTTTACTAATATCTTTTTCTCATTTGCACAGATGTATATCAATGGGCAGACTCTTTAGGCAAGATGAGGATCAGGCTTTGCTTATTTTTCTCAATAGAAACACGGTCACGCCTGTTTGTATGAATTCTTAAAATTACCTCTAAAAACTTTTCCGCATTTTGATTATGGGTATTGTCTGTGTTTTTGTTGACATTTATGAAGTCTGATTACCCATCCAGGAGCTTATTACAAAAACAGGTCGTGCTTTGAGTGATTGGATTTATTTAGGTGGTGTTAAGGCTTTTGCTGATGGATCTTTAGGTTCTAGCAGTGCACTATTCTATGAGGTGAGGCAAAACTATTTATGCATCTGCTGACCTATTCTATTGATTTTTTAAAATGGTGTATTTTTGCTGAAGGATGGAGCTGCAATTTGGATAAGGTGTTAGGTGCCATGCCAAAATATAGTTGGACTGCTTATTACACCAATCACTAAGTTCTTTTGCTTAAAAAAAAAAAAAGAACAATGTGCTAAGACCATGCAATATGGTTAGGAATCTGGAAATATCAAATGCTTGCTTTGGATACTGCTGCTTTTGATTAGTTTTAACCTTTGTTGCGTTGTCTTCAATGCATGGACGAGCCAAATTTTGGTAATGTTCCTTAGTTTGCTTATCAGAAATTACAATGTCTTGAGACTGTAATGGTTATGCACCTCAACAATCTATAAATTAACTTCACTTTATTTTGTTGTTTTAGGATTATTGAATCCTAAAGCAACAAACTCTCATGAGTCCTTTGAAAGTGACTAGCATACCCATTTCCCAGCAGTCCCTAAAAAGGCTGTCTGCAAACCCACAACACTATCTCTTCCCTCCCAATGCAGAAGAGAGGAACCTTCAGTCCATGCTACACCCAAGGAAGCCAAAAATTGAAGAAATCTAGTCTGCTGTTTTTGTGAACTTGGGAGTAGGCTCAAGTTTGCTATACTGCATTTAATTGCTGTGGTGTAGCTTGGGCTTGGCTAATGAAGTTTATCCAATTACTTTCAGCAATCAGCAGATATAGTGGACCAAATCCCTGAAGTAAAGTTTTGAAAATCACTTCTCAGAACTTAGTTCAATAATGAACAACTAATTAATGGGTCATATGCAGCATTGGAAGTGCACTCGTGATGTATATTATTTTGTTTTTCATATCTTGCTTGTCCGCTAACAGGTTTCCTATTTCTAGACCTATATTGGTGAGCCTCAAAATTTTGGCTTACAAGTCACTGATATCAAGAGCCTTTTCAACATGACTCTGGAGTCAGATAAAGTTGGACTTCAGGTGTCTCCTTTTCTTATTACAAATATAAAGATATATATCCATATATGTATGTTCATCTGTGCATTTATATCCACTGTATAAGCTTTACTTTAAAATTATTCCAGGTTGCTATTCATGCCATAGGCGACAAAGCAAATGACATGATTCTGGATATGTATGAATCAGTTGTTTCAACAACCGGAAAAAGGGACAGAAGATTTCGGGTAAGGTTCGTCGTTCAAATATGAAAAAGTTTTAGCCGGGGAATATCTTCTTATCTTCCTTTTTTCTTTTTCAATTTTTAAGGTGACAAGAACTACTTTTAAGAACGAATGCATTATTAGTTTCTGTGATGGATATTCAGATTGAGCATGCCCAACATCTGGCACCTGGAGCAGTGTTTCGTTTTGGTGAGCACGGGATTATTGCTTCAGTACAGGTTTTCTAACAGAACTACTTTTGTTGCTTTCAATTGTTATATTTTTGTTTTGGGGATCTTGCACTTTTTAGTTTTTGGAGCCTCTGGTGTGGATTATGCTTTGCATTTCTGCTTTCTGTTGTTAACTTTTTGCAGAATGCACTTTTTTGAATTTATGATTCTATTTTCCTTCTTTGATGAACCCAAAGAACTTATGAGTCTATTTTCCTTCTTTTTTGAATTTATCTGTTCAAACTTTGATGAACCCAAAGAACTTATGAGTCTTGCACTTGTCTTTAATAAAATAAAGAATAACTTAAATGGTGGAGTTGTCTTGCCTAATACTCCTGACTTTTTTGGTTTTCTGATGGTTTTGCTCAATTTGAGGAGAAGTTTTCAATTTAGCAACAAATATAATTTACTCGTCCTGCTCTGTACCAAAGACAGATTGTTGTACATGTGAGCAGTAATCATCCCTGGATTCTACTATTTTGGGCTGTATACAAAATTATGAATTCAATCAATGCAACAGAATTCATTTATTTTGGGAGATATCATATCTTTCCTAAATCCTATCACCCTTATAAGATGATTGCCACCTTCTATACCATGATAAAATCATCGGAAGCAGATAAATTCTGTTATGGTTCCAGTCCAACCCTTTTCCTCGCACTTATGTCTGGTCTAGTTGAGTGTAGCACAGCTTGATGGCATAATTACAGCTTATTATCAAAAATTGCCAATTATCAACAGCCAGATCACCTACTGGATGATGCTGATTCTGCAACAAAAAAGCTGGGTGTGGATAGGGCTCAAAAGGGATCTTACAAATTCCGATCACTTCTAGCTAGCAACACTCGACTGGCATTAGGATCTGACTGGCCAGTAAGTACCATAGAACAAATGATATCATTTCTAGTGATGCATTTGCCTTTTCATTCTCTAATATTTTCTAAAATGATAAGTTGTAGTATGTTGCTGTGTGTTTGGAGGACCTCATATCAAAACTGTGGTTTCAGGTTACAAATATCAATCCTTTGGGAAGCATAAGGACAGCAATGAAAAGAATACCTCCTGGTTGGGAAAATGCATGGGTTCCATCTGAGCGGCTTTCACTGAAAGATGCAATAATTGCGTAAGCATTCTGAGATAGTATATCCTCAAGTTGCTACTTTTTTATTTTCTATGCTTTCTTGGGCCGTTTTAGATATATGTGATCTTGATACATTTTTTCTAGGCCAAGTCATCCACTTTTTTCATGTAAGGCCTGCCTTTTATGGAAAGTTGTCCCAAATCTGTCCTTCCAGTAGCCATAAGGAAAAGGGGATAGAAATAAGAAATGCAAGATCATATGATAAAGCCATGCCTCAAAGCTTTGTTGGTTTATGAATATCCTAGCATACAAAACTAGCAGTATTCTTTTTAAATATACTTTTTCACCATTTTCAATGTTTCAACGGTAACATTTTTCATCATGAAAATTCTCATTAACCATCAACTGCATCCAATGTAGGGGCTAAATGAGTTTCAAGTCAAAAAGAGTAGTTAGTCTAAGCAAATGTATGAGAGTCTTTGATCCATGCTCTTCTTTCCCTACACATTAATCTCTCTGTTCGTTGTTTCACTGCTGAAATTTATACCTTAAACTGGCAGGCACACTATTTCAGCTGCCTACGCGTGCTTTCTTGATGATGATCTGGGATCTCTATCTTCCGGTAAGTTTGCAGATTTTGTCATATTATCCACCAATTCCTGGGATGACTTTGAAGTGGAAGGATATGCATCAGTTGAAGCAACATATGTAGCTGGTTCACAAGCCTATCCGTGAAAGCACTTGCTATCAAACAAATACTATAGAATAAGGTTCAAAAGGCAATAGCCTTCAGTATGAACAGAAAGTTGGAAAAGTTGTAGTTTATATCCATTGCCAAAATCTTCAAAACAGAATGTAAGTTGGTCACAAATTGCTAGATGGATATGAATATACTTTAGCCACTGTGATGTTTATATTTTAACCCTTTTTTTGAATTATTATTATTATTATTGCATTCAAAATCTGTTATTATTATTATTATTATTATTGTTGTTGTTGTAAATTTTACATCTTCACTCATGGGTTTGATATTTTGCCAGAAAATGAGATTTTTCTCAGAAACCAACAATACAATCTGCGTCTCAAGAGATTTCATTTTCCCCTCTTATCTTATCTTTCTGCAGACACAGCCAATTGAAGATGAGCAACTCAGCAACCTGATAGAGCATACACCAGTATGACTTTGGGCCAAACTAAGATATTCAAAAGATGAAAACAAAACATGAATTGATGCATAAATAATGTTATTAATAAAATTTATTCACTTTTCAATTTAAGCTATGAAATTATATTTTAACATTATATATTTTTACCTTTTAATTTTTCATTAGAATAATTGAATCTCTCGCTGGAACAAGTTCCTGTTATTTATATTGATTTGAAATAATGAATAAAATGAGAAAATTTTATTAGTCTAGTTAAATTATAATTTTTGTTTATTTTTTCTTAATATATCATTGTGTTAATATCTATAAAAATTAAACGGTCCATATTAAATTATTTTTGAAATTAATCAAACTGTAATTGAACATTTGACTAAATAAAATTTTATCAAAAGATTAATAGTTAATATGTTAATTTTATTATTTATATGGATATTTAATTGATGGGGTTGTACTAGTTTAACTATTATATTTATTAATAAAAAATATATTAAATAATAATAAAATAGTAAAATTTAAATATCATTAACTTTTACATGTAGAATATTATAGGACAAAATATTTTAAAAAAATAAAAGTAAAATAAAAATAATTTAAGGAAAAAAAAAAAAAATGCTACAAGTTATTACTACAAGTAATCGAATGGTTGGCAGTTTTTGTTTTTTGTTTTTTTTTTTTTTTGTTTTTTTCTGATATTTGGTTGAAAGATCAGCAAGTGGATACCAGAAATGGTCAATCTTTGCTCCCATTTCCCATCAAGCGTCAAGACAATAATTCTCCTTCTCTGACTTCTTCTTCATCCTTCACTGAACTCACTTCTTATTGATATTCAATTTTAGTCGCTCCAGATTAAAATATCAATAACCTACAACTTGATCAATTCATTATCAGCAACCAAAACAACTTTCTATAACTTACCCTATCTTTCTCCATGTTTACAACACTCGCTTAGCTTCACCATGAGTTCATCTTCTTTATTAATTTCAAGAGCAACAATAACCTCTCTGTTTCAATCCCCTTCTTCTTCTTCTTCTTCTCCTTCCAAATCCTCCATTTTCCAATTCTGTCCTTCCTCGTCTTCCTCTCGACGACGCTGTTTGCTCTTAGTTAGAGCTTCAAAATCGACCAACTTCGAATTTGTTCTACATGATGCGTTGGATTCTTGTGGAGTCGACGCTACCCACGCTAGGGTACTTACTGTTACTTTCTCATTCCTCTTATTGTTAATTTCGGGAATTTTATTTACTGCTGATGATAAATGCAGGAAGCGAGGAAGGGATTCTTGACACAGATTCAGAACTTATCGGATATCGAGAGGGGAACTAGTATTAGCATTAATAGATGTGTGGATTTGGGGAAAATGGCTCTTTATATAGCAGCTGAGGATGATTCTCTTCTATCTAACTCTTCCATCCCACTTCCTGTGGATCATTTTATTGAAATATTGGATAATATTTCCATGGACTACTGCTCAAGCTATAGATCATCCTTTAGATCTTCACCTGAGAAATTTCTTGATAGTTTAGATACGTATTTGTATGTCAAGAAGGTATGCCTTTTATACAATGTCTTTGTTGTTTTGAATGTTCATGCGATTGGTTTAAATAGAACAGTCGAAAGTTAAAAACTTTAAATGCATATGTCCTCTTTTGTGTCTTTTCGAGCTATACTTTTTTGAATATGTTGTCAATTTAGGAGAAAGTCTTTGTTGTTTTGAATGTTCATGCGATTGGTTTAAATAGAACAGTCGAAAGTTAAAAACTTTAAATGCATATGTCCTCTTTTGTGTCTTTTCGAGCTATACTTTTTTGAATATGTTGTCAATTTAGGAGAAACAGGACTGTCATTGACATGAAATTGTTCTTTCTTTTCAGGGTTTCCGGAGAACCGCTCCTAGTCCTAAGGACCAATTGGACATACGGCCTCTCTATCTCCCCTCAGTATGAAAGTCACCTTCACAATATATAAACATTGCCAAGTTGGGAATTTATTTTTTAACTTAATTATCTTTATGTTTTGAATAGGTTTTGATTAATCGGTCTGGTTCGGCTGTTATGCTTTCACTTATATATTCTGAAATCCTAAAAATGCTTCGGTTGTGGGGTCTGTTGGATTTTGACTGTGAGATATTCTTCCCTCATGATCTTCATTCTCTTCCTAGAGGCTACCATAAGCAGAAGGGTAAGGAGTCTGATCAGCAACACATAATGACAACTCAATCTCTGCTAGAGGAGGTAACTTTTTGTTCTGCTCTGCACAGATTCCGCATTGGGTTACTGTTACATATTCGTTTTTCCTAGAATCAAATGCACATCTTACACTTTCTTTGCCTTTTGCCTATTGAGCCTACGCATTATTTCGTAATGCAGGAGTTGTTGGCATTCATGTGATAAAAGTCCAAAGTGATATAGTTACGTGTAAATTTTTTACCAGTTTATTTAAAAGTTATAGTTATTGACTTACCAAGACTTGAATCCACGCCTGTGTTTAAGGTTTCAAACCTGAACCTCATTGTTTCAAATTCGTCCCCTAACAGTTTGTTTTACACCCGAACTATCAACTTCAGGCTGAAGTTGATTTCTATCTTTTTTCCAGAAAACAATATCTAAAACAAACCAACACCCCCACGCAGGGTGAAAGAGAGATACAACCTTCTATTTTTCTATTTGGTTTCTATGTGTCTCCATGCCATGCATAAATCTTTTAGCATTGTTTTACATTATGCGCATGCTTGTAGCAACTCTGTTTTGATTTTAGCCTTTTTTTCTCTTCTTAAAGTAAATTTTCTCTGCAGACTTTGAGAAGTTTGAAGGAGGCTTTTTGGCCATTTCAATATGACCACACCAAGAGTTTATTCTTAAGGGCAGCACATGCCACCAATTGTATTGATGTATCAAAACATCTCGAATATTGGTGCTTACTCTACCTTGCACTGCAATTATTCTTGCTATGTACAATGAGCTTTCTTCCTTATGCTTCTTGAAGCTTTTGATTCGTTTATATATTGTCTTTACATATTTTCATTCTGAACTTTCTTCCTGTTGCAGTGGCTCTCAACTCTTACCTGCAAAGGCTGCTGATAATAGGATACATCATGCTCTTCAGACCAGTACGCATTTTGGTGATATGAGGCTTGCATTATCTGGTATAAATTTTCCTCCCTTTTACTGTTGATGGCCCTCAGAGATTACTGGGCAGCATAGGACTTGAGATGAGCTAGATTAATACAACTTGCATTCATGCAAAAGCAAAATTGTTTTTCTGCATCTCATTTTAATACCTTGGTTGATCTTTGTTTTATTAGTCTTTCGTTTCACCTTTATTCAAATTTTTATATTTTCAAGGCTGTAGAAACAATCTGAGCCTCTGTATTAGACCAGTTTGGCGAGGTCTTGGGGGTTTACAAACAGAATATGCCAATGTTTAATGTAATGAAATTTTTTTAAAAATATTGTTTGTAAACTGCCTCTCTCCCCTTCATTTATCTGTTTCTTCTTTAAAGCAGAGGGAGTTATATATTTTTCATCTCTCATCAATTACCAAGAAGCTTCAAAGACTCTGCCTCTCTATCTCTCAATCTCTCTCTGTGTTGATTCTGGAGCAATTCTCATTCACAATTGCTACTGTTGCAGCATGTGAACGTCTCATACTCCTACGGTCTAATCCGAAGGAATTACGAGATTACAGCATTCTTCTATACCATTGTGGATTTTATGAGCAATCAAGGCAATATCTAAAGTTGTATCAAGAAAAAAAGGTACAATTCTGTAAGTCATGTAGTATAACATTTTGATTGAGATTATCTAATAAATTTATTGAGCTAACTGATAAGAAAAAATTGTTATTGGATTGTTGCAGAATTTTTCCTTACAAAAGCAAATATCCTCTGAATATGACAACCTGGAGGAAGATGCTGTGGAGAAGCTGATGGTCCGTCTCTGTCTCATATCAATGGAGAAAGGTTGGAACGAACCTTCAAACTTTTGAACTATGAAATTTCATTGGAAACACAAGTCTTGCTCTTGTGATGATGATGGATACTCTTTTTGGGGCAAAATAAAATGAAATACATGAAACCACATAGTTTATACATCCTCAAAGGTGAGGTTACTATCCCGGGTGGCTAAGGCAACTTGATTATGAACATGCCTTACCTATTGATCTGGATGTATAATATGCCGAGCTCACTTGGTCCCAGCTTCTGCAGGATTTGCACCCGATCTTTTCTTCAGTGAAAATAAAAGAAGAAAGTAGGTCGTAAATACAATAAACAGACATATCAAAGAAGACCTACCTTACTCTTAAGTCAATTTTTTCTGACTTGACAATAACCCTTGTGGGATGTAAGAACCCAAACATAATTCTTCTAGTAATTACTCATTGCACTTTGATCTTAACTGCTCTGTAGAATTGACTGTAAATTAAGTCTTTGAAGCATGTTCTTAATACAGACATTCTTTCTAGTAGAAAAGATTTGGTCTTTGATTCTACTAACGGTTGTAACTTGTTATTAGAATTGCTTGCAGGGGACATTGCATCAATTGCTAATCCACACTTTTGTGTACAGATGAGTTAGATTCCATTGTCTAAGATGGAAGCTCAGAGTCCACGGCAACTTACTTGAAGAAGGCTTCAAGGGTTACCACTGCAAAAACGAAATTATCAAAAATAGCAAAACTACCCTTGTGCTTACAACTATTCAATGATTAATGATGATTTCCTGCATCTATAACGTAAAAAAGAAGAAGATTAGTTTATTCAGAAGAAATGATTAATTATGATTTATAATGATATTCCTTTAATCAATAACAAATTAAAGCATTATATATTAAAGTGTTGAATGATATCACTATTCTTATATCCTTTTAAAGATAAAATTAATCCCACTTCGAGATTTATTAGATACCGTTACTTGAATTCAAGCATGTCTTGTTATTTGAGTTGAGTAGATCTTTACAAAGATATTTGTTAATTGATTTCATATTATTTGTAGATGTCACGTCCAAAAGCTTGGTCTGAAATATGTTTAAGGAAAATTACTATTTAGCTCTTGTGTTTTTAAATTTATTTAGTCCCCATTGTTTGTAACCATTAAACAAAAATTTATAACTAAGAAATAGTTAATTTCACTAGATTAGAGGAATTAAACAGTAATTTGCTTTTATATTTATAAGTAAGAAATAAAATAAAAATAATTACTAGATATAAAATAAATCTTTTATTCCCTTTCTATTTTATATTATTATATTGTCATGAATCAAACAAGAGAGAGTGGCCCATCAGTGTGACTATGTGCCAGCAGAACAAAAAGAAAATGCAACAGTAGCCCATAGAGATGCTTAGGCTTAGGCTTTGGCTTAGCGGAATGCCTATAATGCAACATAGACTAGTAGGCTTTAGACTCTAACCTTGACTTATAGACTAGGATGGTCCCACACCACCCTATGATTGCCACATTTTTTATTTTTTATTTTTTTTTAAGTAATAGAGAAACTTCTAGTGGTTCACACCTAAGCCTACTAGTGAGAGCATTTTCACCTAAGCCTACTAATGCCCATAATGTGCTCCATACCTCACCACACGCCAAATATGCTTCGACATTTACTATGGTCGGTTACCGTTTTTTAAATAGTTTTTAAAGAGTTTAAAATGTGAAAAATTATTTTTTATAATAATTAAATAATATAATATTTAAATTAAATTCTAAATATTAAAATTGCGTTTTATAAATATAAATAATGTGTTTGAAAAATTGTAATTGAAGTTTTTATTTTTTTGAATTGCAGGACTCTCTTGTATATATAAACCAATATGATGGAAAAAAAAAAAAAAAACCAATCTTTACTAAATTACTTACAAAACCATTCAAAGTTAAAACGTCTTTTGCATCACCATATCCTTTCTGAGCTAGAACACAATAAATCCACAGAAAGATGTTAAAGTTTTAGTCTTTAATAAGTAGAAGCAATTCTGTCCGCGGGAATAGACTCCTCCTAGCATCAAAAGCAATTTCTGTAATAAGTCTTCCTTTCTCTCAGTATAATTAGTTCATGTTATATTGGTAACTCATATATCTCTATCACTTACACCGACATTTTTATTTTATGTTTCTCTTTAGTCTTTGTACATAGATCCATGCACTAGTTTCTTTCTCAATCCAATCCACCAACTGTGGCAACCCCAACTCGTATTTCACTCACAGCCACCAAAACATGGCTGCCACCACCACCAAGCACCACCACCACCACCACCACCTCCACCTTCCCACATGACCATACAAACATGTTAGGCCTCCACAACATCTTCTTCATAGCGCCACCACCTTCTTCATCTGCTACTTTTCAACATCAACAGCCCATTTCCTCTTCGCACCAAATAACCACTACCATCAATGACCAATGCAATATCTCAAACAATCAAGACTCTTGGACCACACTAAAGAGATATCAACAGGAATCAAGTTTTGCTAAAAAAGATGCATTTAATATTGGTGAGTATAATGAAAATAGTGATAGCTCTTCTAGAGTTTGTAGAGATTGTGGAAATAGGGCTAAGAAGGAGTGTGAATATAGAAGGTGTAGGACTTGTTGCAAAGGCAGAGGGTATGATTGTGCCACTCACGTTAAGAGCACGTGGGTTCCTGCAGTGAGGCGGCGAGAGAGGCAAAGCGTTAATGGTGGCAGCGGCGGAGGGGGCTCTTGTGGATCTTCTTCAGGTGGAGCTTGTGGTGGAAAAAGGCCAAGAGAGAATGTGACCACTACATCTAATAGTTTTAGCACTTCTAATAATAATGCTGCTACTTCTTTCAATTTTGACAATGGCTCTAATTACCAGGGTACTCTCTCTCTCTCTCTCTCTCTCTCTCTATATATATATATATATATTTGAATCTTGCTTGCAAGATTGGGTCTTTCTTGTTCCCTCTTCCTCAAAGTTTGAATTTTTTCTTTTCCAGAGGACTACAAAGTTCTAATTTGTACATGAAAATTTGAGTCCATTCCACTCTTTTCTGATCAGTGTTCACTTCTGTTATATTCCTCGTAAATTGTGCGGTAACTAACTATGTCGACATACAAAATTACTTGGGGTTGATAAATTAAGTGGAAGATTGTTGAAGTTAAACGATCAAGACATGTGGGGTTGTTGGGCTCTGATGCAAGGCTAATTCTGTTTTCCTCTGCTTTGGTCTCTGTTTCCAAGGAGTTTGTTGCTGAGAATGAAATCAGGCACTAAAACTGGTTGATTTTTTGTTGAGATGCAGATGCAAGCTTCAAACAATCCTTACCAAGTCAAGTCCAAGCTCCGGCTGTGTTCAGGTGCATTAGAGTAACAACCATTAATGGTGGTGAAGCTGAGGTTGCATACCAAGCAATGGTGAACATAAGTGGCCATGTTTTTAAGGGCTTCCTCTATGATCAAGGGATTGATGAGAAAAACTTGTTTCCATGCATTTCAAAAGTGCCCTCTGGTGGAAGAAACAGAGAATCTACTTCTCCAATTGTTGATCCACCAAATGCCTGTCCAGCCTCTGGCTGCCAAAGATTGCTTGAAGGTAAAGCCTTTGCCACTGAATGATTTCAATAATTTCTTTATGGTTATTGCTGGATTAGGTTACAAATTCAATGACAACTTGTTTATAAGTGACGGAACAAGAACACTGAGGAAAATGATTAAGAAATATCAGCAAAGTTCATAAAAGTTTTGATCTTCATACTGCAAATCCATATTAGTGCATAAGATTAGTCCTGTATTGTTTCCCCTGCTAATTTATGGTGAATAGGACCTTCATTTTCTTCTTAATATGGCCTTTGATTATCTAAATCTTGTTCTATTTTACCATTTCAATGTTGTGATAGAAAGAAAGGAAGAATCTTGATAATGGCATAGCAATCTCCATATCCATAATTAGAAGAATTCAAGTTCTTGTTTCCTTTCATATGACCTTGAAACCAAATAAAGGACTTGCTTTAAGCTTCTTAGATAAGCAGAGATCATATTTTCAATGTCACTATCAGTCTTTAGAAGTGCATATCCCTTCCCATACTCAAATGTTTCATCATTCCCCCTTATGCAAGTGACAAGCTTTGTATCCATAATGTCCTTTCTTTTGCTTTCAACTCAACACAGAAAGATCTTTGGGGCATTGAAATAATAAGCAATTATCCACTTATACTTTAGCCTCTTTTATCCATTTCAACATTTATATTTCCAAGACAATGTTATCTAACTGACTAACTCCATAAAATGCTATTATTTCGCTTGATGCACTAACCTTTTCTTCTTTCTTTTTTCTTTTTTTTTTGGTATATTTATATATGTGCATCAGGTAATGAATGAAATTGCTATCATGAAGGGCTGGTTAAATGCAAAAGGTGAAACGAAGTTTTGCTCTTAGTATCCAACTGTGAAAATTTGGCATGCCATTCTCTGGGGTTGAGATGGAGATACTGATTTTTGCATGCTATGTGATGTAGTTCTAGCTGTAGTCAATCAATTTTTCTGTTCCAAACGCTCCTCTGTTGTTGTCTAGAGTAACCTTCTTAGTACATCATACTATTAATAGATTTATACGACTGCTCGTCTAAAGGAACGATATGTTGCTCTGTCTTTTAACGAAGGTTGTTTTACATTCCCCTCCATTGAAATTATATGGCTTTTTTCACAAATTAAGGTAGTATTTTTTTTCTTTTTATACTAATCTCGTGACTGGTGTTTTCATGAGTTATTTTTCATGAATGTATTTAACCATATGCTGATCCAGGTAATAATGAATCACAAACAGAGCAACCCATTGATAAAAGCAGGTCAATCAAAAATCCCATTAGATTTGATCTGCTGGTACCACAAAATCAAATAAAGTAAGAGTGGAGACCACCATGGACAACAAGAAAGTGTTTCATTAAGAAAAGACATTAATGCTTCTTCTATTCAGGCAAAGACAAAAAATCAAGACCCCAATGCACAAGTTAAGCCCAAATTTGGGTTTTCCTGACAATGCTATGTCTGAGCTCAACAAGCAGGCCCTAAACTGCCTGTGACCCCAAAACAGACCATTTCTGACATGCAAGTCCAACTCAACATCATAGAGTGGACCACAATTTACACCCATGTCTTTGTAATTCCGATAGCAACTCAACTTGAGACAACTGTTAGCCAAAGAAATGGAATGAAATTCTGCAGCCAATTTGAAAATTGTGGCCTCAGAAACTAAACTTCAGGCACTGGTACTGTTGGTTTAATTTTCAATAATAACAAGGTCTGATTATTTGATATGTGCAGAAGATAGAAGCAGCAGATGCAAAGATAACTGAAGGACAATAGTGAAACTTAATCAACAAAGAATTTCTTTAAAAGATTAAGAAAACCCTAAAGTTAGTTCCATTACATTTCCTTCTGTACATATTATTTGATGCTGAAACCAAAGAACTCCTCACTTTTTGGGAGAAAAAGAATTGGTACAAAAGAATAAAATTCAATAGATTCCTCCACCCGATTAACTCATTTACAGCTGAAACAAGCTCAAGTAACTTTGGTTACAATGCTAATCTGTACCTTTCCTAGAATATATCATATTTTGTAAGTGTAAATTAACAGAGATGATGGTGGTGAGGGGTAAAAACTGCTATGCTGGACAAGAAAAGCATATTCTTGGCAGCCATAACCATTCCAGAAGAAGGTTACAATAGTAACCTCTTGCCTGCAAAAACTTTCATCCCAGAAATAAAAGGCTGTCTATACACAGATGGTCACACCTTGCAAGTTGGAAGATTTTGGTCAATTCATACCTTCAAGTGTCTTCTACAAATGCTCGGAGAACGAAATCTCGAAAACGTCTTGAATATTGCTTTGGATCGACAGCAGATATTGAAGTTGGGTCATATTGCATTGATTTGTATGCATGCTCAAGCTTTTTGCTAATATCATAGTCCTGTAGTATGTCTATTATACCAAAAAATATAATGATCTCATATAAGTCTCCCGTTGGTTCTCCAATCAACTGAGTTTCGGGGTCACCTTTTCTGACAGTCTTTTCAGCTCGTGCTGGCATGTTTATGCCTAGTTTTATGGAAGCCCACCTGCATAGTACATTTACAGAGAATGAGAAAAGCAGAATTCTGATGAATTTGAATCAAAACAAGGCATTGAGCATAGCAGCAAGCACTGTTGGTTTGTGGCAGAAATGAATCAGTAGACAAGATTTTGACCAACTTAAAATACTATTGCCCACATGGTAAATTTGATTATTGTTTGGCATTTGGAACTTCCAAATAATACAAGAATGAACAGATAAATTTGGTTCTGCAAGTTTATTTTACCTAGCAGGATCAAAGATAATTTTATCCATGTCTGCTCGAGAAAGGCGTGGTGCTCCTACTTCATTATCAGGCTCTGCATTTCCAGCTGCTAAGAAAAGGATAAAAAGATCATCAGTTATTGATTCTGAATTTGCAAACAGGAGGAAATAAGATAACAAGAAATAACCGGTAGGAGTTCTAAGTCCGGTGGGAGTGAGAAGTCCAGTTGGAGTGCGATGGCCAGAAGGAGTCCTAACACCAGATGTACGAGGTGGTGTCATGGCATCCTTGTATGAAGCCTCTCGAAAGTGAACACCAACCAAAAGACTGTAATCCATGATTCTCTCTTGTTCAAGGAAGTCACAATCTCTGTCCACTTGCCTGCAGTAGGGGATAGTTTTCATGTTAT
Organism: Jatropha curcas; assembly: GCF_014843425.1. The sequence continues at coordinate 222,907 of NW_023590662.1, forward strand.
AAGAACTCTTAAGGACAGTTATGTTCTAACATTTACTTTTAAAACATTCCTACAATTGCTTATATTAGCAGCTAAGTAAGATATTTTTCATACATTTTTGTCCTGAAAAAAATTATTGATGGATAGAATGCATAGCAGAGAAACAATAAAAATCTTTTAATCTAACTGCCACCCTCAACACATTATAAAGCAAAGGCAGAAATATAACTGAAAAGAGAAAGGAGAAAGGAGAAAACACGAGATATTCACCGGCAAAACTCTTGAAAATAAACTTTCTGTAATCGAAATATGTAATTGAGATCAAGATCCTTGAGGGTTGTTGTTGGATCAATTTCTGATTCAGGTTTAGCAGTTGTGCGACCATGGGAAGAACCTTTCAAGTCAAAACGCCTGTGAATTGCATACTCAGCACAGAACAGATTCCCCATGATGACAAATCGCACCTAGACCAAATGAAGATTGATTCCATGAAAATTCATGACTGGGCTAATTTTTACTTAAATTGTGATTTTTTGCAGAACACATTACCTTCTTCTGATTCGGACCGGCTAATTTCACACAATGAAGACCATAAAATTTGGTCACTAACGTGTTTTCAAATGACCGAACATGATTGTAGTAAGCTGGCAGCATCCTCAAGAGAACCTGTAATATCAATCAACTTAAGCCAGAGAAAGCCAAGGAAAAAGAAGCCTATTTGCACATTTTGGAAATCCACAATCAATCTGAGGGGCAGATTCAATAATCAATGTTCACCTTGAAGTTAATGCAAGGTTTTGTGAACAAACAATTCAAAAGGAAAGGAAAAAGAAAATCTAAAGCTTCAGAAAAGTTGCAAAGGTAAGCAGTAGAACACTAACTTTTACTTCGGCCTTCTTCATTGTCTTGATCATGTAGCGATCGTCATTTGTTAAGTAAAAGAAGCTTCCACTCTTTCCTGGGGATGAAAGCTCCCTAAGAGCATCATTCCCACATATTGATAGCATGTAATCAGCTGCATCCACATTGAACAATTTCCTGAGAGTCCTGAAAATAGGAATATGGTAAATTGTCAGGCCACCTAGTATGGAGTGAATATGGCATGTTTGGAAAATCTGCTAGCATAATACACTTTCCAGAACAAATTTTAAGATTCTGATGAAAATTGCATTAAGTATTAAACATCCTAGTTGCAGGTTATTACTGTCACAATCATCTCAAGAGTCGGTGTACTAAATAGATGCAATGCAGAAGCAATTTCAGATCATTTTCAGAATATACTTTCTGTTGGCACTGTGAAATCTCTTTAATTATTCATGCTAAAAGAGGCTCAGCCTCAAATAAAAGGAACAGTTTTCAAGCTGTAACCTGAAAACAACAGGACAGTAATCCTTCCATTTGAATTCACTAGACTGGTGAGGTGGAGTATACTTAGATCCTTCTGGCGGAAATTTAGTCCAAACTTTTTCCTTAGGATCAAAAGCTGGAGGCTTCAGATCAAGATTTATAGCTGGAGCAGGTCGTCCCACTGAATGTCTGCACAACAAACAGAAATCAATTAAGCAGATGAATTAGTGGTTACTGCAATCATGAACTGGAGAAAAGACCATTTCCAAGCCCAACAAATAAGAGCATGTAAAATGCAGGAATAACCATTACGGGTAGTAGATATATAGAGGGAGAGGGAAAAAAAAAGTAACTTTCACACCCTTTGAAACAGAACAATTTACAGCTCAGACCAGCATCTATAAAAAAAAATATAGAATTTGATCAACCATAAGGAAGATTAAGCAAGATTTTATAGAGTTGGTACTCAAATGCTTCATATATATAAAGGAGATTTAAGAAGATTTTATAGAGTTGGTAACTTCAAATGCTTCATATATATAATATTATATATTATATACTATATGTTATATATGCATATATATGAAGATCTAAATAACCTCCAAATTTCAACTATAGTTTAGCATCTATTAAAAACATATTAAGAATTCGGTGATGATGAAAACAAGAAAAGGACAGCAGCAATGCACCAAACACAAGTATATATAGATATATATGAAGATCTAATACCTCCAATTTCACTATAGTTAAGCATTCTATAAAACATTTAAGATTCGGTGATGATGAAAACAGAAAAAGGACAGCAGCATGCACCAATCACAAGTACCTGATTCCTAACTGCAGATTAAGCATAAGCTCATAGTTCTTATGCCCTTTAGATATAGTCTCTCCTTGCTTCTTTACAGGCGGTATATTCAATCTATGAATTCTTGAATCTAAATCATCGTATTGACTAAACCCTTCATCTCCATCCCTCCAGTCTCCATCTCCACCACCACCACCACCACCAAAAGCATCACTATTTTCCGTTGAAGCTAGACTGTAGTTACTCAACCTCCCATCTATGGACATCCGCCTAGGCTTTCCGTCATCACCATTCCCTTTAACACCTCTAACACTCCCTGCTTGATCAACCCCAGGCATGTTCAACATTTTTTGTGAAGGAAAAATTACAACTTTTTCACAAGCAGAAATCTGACAATCCCTCAAGTCCTCCAAAAACACCTCTTGTGGATCCCAATCCAGATTGCCTGAATGAGACCCAGATGGATAATAAGTCCCACTTTGCTCTTTAGGATCTTTACTCCAAACCCCCACATAGAAACTCCCATCTGCCCATCTAAAAGTACCATTTCCTTTAGGCAGCCCATCTTCCCAAAACCCATCATATCTATTCCCATTATTCCAAATCATAGTTCCATTACCATTCATTATACCATTCCTCCATTGACCGATATAATGATTAGCATTCTTCCATTGATACCTTCCATGCCCATCTTGCAAACCTCTTCTCCACTCACCATCATAGTAATCTCCAGTAGCATAACTCTTGATGCCATGTCCATGTCTTAAATTCATAACCCAAGAACCCCTATAAGTATCACCTGAAGATCCTGTGTAAGTCCCTTTACCATCCATATAACCACTCTTGAAATCACCCTCATAGGTAGCACCAGAAGGCCAACTAAATTTACCTTTTCCCATTGTCTTCCCTTTGTACCATTCACCAAGATACATACATCCATCTGTCCAGAGGTATTTGCCCTGCCCATGAGGGAGGTTCTCAAGCCATTGTCCAGTGTAGAAATCACCATTGGGTAGAACTTTCTCTACATGGCGGATAGTATCAGGGCAAGAAGGATCATCATCATCTGCATGAGCTACTGCTGCTGACATCATGGCGCAAAAGATGGAGTTGGATCTTTTCTTTATTGCAGCTTGTGATTTTCTTACTGTTGCTTCCCAACCCTTGACAAAACCTACGATCTCTTTGTTCATTCTCTCTCCAACTCCCTCCCTACAAAGACCAAATCTTCCTACGTCTCCTGCATTTTCTTTTCTCTTATGCCTATTCTCCCTCTCCCATTCTGTCTTTGGTATTGTTGGTCTTTAGGAGAAAAGCAACATTTTTTGCAGCAAAAACAGAAATGGAAATTTTGGAGGGAATCAAACACCGCAAAAACAAAAACATAAATATGTTATTTTGTTTTGCTTTTTCAAGACTGCATTGGGTACCTTGATGGTTTTATGAAATGGGTATTTTGCAGATTTCGAAAAAAAAAATGAAGGCTTTGTCCTGTTAGATCGATGGGAAAGAAAAAAGCGAGGTCGGTACCAATGACTGGCTTTTTCTTACTCTCTGATATTTTGTTTTCTCCCTCTTCCTTCTTTCTTTCTTCAAAATTTTCCTTATTTTTTGATTTTTCTTTGCTATGGTTGGATAGAATTCAACAGCACAAATTTCTCTGGCTCCAGACTTGGCTCCTACAACTAATAACAAAACAACCAGTTGTAGCGAGGACAGAAATGGTGGTGATGACGTGAATTCCATTTTTAGAGACTCGATCAAGGCCATACGTAAAATTACACTAATTTTAGTATTAGACTCAAAACTATCGGCTTTCACCTTCATAATTTTAGTCTATTGATACTGTAACAAACTAAAATTTGCATTGCACCCTCAAAATCCTACAAAGTTTTTTTTCTCCATCCATGCTATTTTTGGAAATTTGATTTGGCCAAATAAATCTAAATATATGAGCTTTCTTTTATATTTTTTACAATAATTAATTTTAATTAATGGGTTTATTAGTTAGGTTAGGTCTTAAGTGTGTGTTAATGGGATGCATTAAAAGTAATGAAGTCCTCGTCTGAAGGTCAGAGAGATGTTGCCAGCTTTTATTCGGACAAGTTCAAAACACAAATCCTACATGGCATGGGGTCCCACCACTCCTCATTTATTGGTTGGAAGCAAAAGGCGACACTTGTCCTCTCCTCCACAATCTTCACTCATTAATTACGTCACGACGATGTTTCCTTCCCCTCTCATCTCTTTATTTGCACTTGCATTTTCATTCCCTTCTCATTCATTAGACGTGCATTCTTGCTACACTTACATGTTTCAATCAAAATCCAGCTCTAAATTAATTACAAATTTTAGTTCTTTCCAAATTTATTATAAATAAATAAATAAATAAATAAAAAGAGCTTGAATGGGGATTGAATTGAAAGCGATAAACTCTTTACCAATTTAAGAATCAATTGAATCAAAATCATGCTTGAAATCTTATAGATCAATTTCGAGTCCAGTTCAAAGCTTAGGAGGCTTTAAAGTACTGAATCAATAAAATATTTGACCTAATTGTTCGCTATATTCACTTATAGTAATGTTGATTAGGGTTAAATTTATCTAGATTTAGCCAATATTCTCACTTATAAACCAAATTAATCAAAAAAGATATATTTTGTTAAAAATTATTATCGTTTTATTCTCTTTTTTTTCTCAATAAATGATCAGAAATATTCTCGTTGTAATAACCATATTATTTTCATCACATACAGACCGAGTCTAAATAAGCCAATCGCAGTTATCAGTGATGAAGAGCAGTTGAATAAATAAATTACCAAGTTAATTGATTACTTGGATTCGATTTGGAGGGTTGATGATAAATGATAACTAGTGTTTAGCATGCATGGCTAATTACACTTTCCAATCTTTATGAAATTGCACGTGAAATCTGTCAAACAAGAGATTATTAAAACATGCATTTGTCTTGCATAGCTCGAACATTAGTACTACTACTACTTAATTACTATGCGACAATACTAAAAATTAAGGCATTAAATTTATTAGGAAAACGTTAATTAAAAAAATAGAAAGGAAACATAAATGCAACATCTCTAGAAAGAGTAAGACAGAGCTTGTTTTGTAAACATAAATTATTGTCGGCAATGATGGAGATCACACACAGCACATCACTTGCAACAAAACTATGTTGCTGCTATATGTATAAATTTCAATGGAGCTGGTCTCCTAACTTGTTGGCTCCTGTCAGAGTTAAATAGTCTTTTGTCTTCCTTAATTATTTAATGTTCATGCTTCACCAACTCCATAATGTTTTCTTGGTTGATTCATTCCATGTTCAAAGGCTTCATAGATAGTTCTGAGTGCAATAAACTTCAATTACGTGGGTCAACATATAAATTCAATTTCGAAAAATGCACTTTGCTGGAAGAGTAAAAAAATTTTTATATTTTATAATCCGAAGGAGATTACATATCGTAATTATTCTTGAATCAAAGACTTTTTAATTTTATATACCTTTGTCTTTTTCATTCCGGTTAAACCTTGATTGTCCTGAATTGAAATGACGGATTTTGCGTTTGTTGATCATCATTTATTTCATATTTTGCCAACTTATTCTTATTAAGAATCTCCTTATTTTTTTATGCAAAGAGAGAAAATTTCTATTTCTAAAACTTATTTTTCATGATAAATCAAAAGATATTGCAGAATTCAAAACTTTGCAAAGTTGGTATTCTAGCATGGACCCGTGACGGGTCTGGTTTTCTATGTTTAGGTATATAAAGGAACAAGAAGGTCAACCTGGCCAAGTCCCATCAAGAAGTGTTGACCATCTTTGTATTCGATTCTCCCTCTGTAAGAAATGTTTTCTTCTTTCCCATTGTAGTTTCCAGGACAATCTTCCAGGTTGTTTCTGATATTTGAACAAGTACCATCCACATTGGTGAAGCTCGAAAGATTTTTCATTGGCAGTTCTTTTCCACTTTAATTGCTATGATCGTTCCTTTTCAAAAATTTCGTTTTCCACTGCTAAGGATAATTCTGCACATTCAACTGTAAAAAACTTAAATTTGTGAAAACGCCATTGACAGTGAGCTTTTTGCTTAATAATTGTAGGGTCGCCATCATTGAGTTGTGCACTTAGAATAGAGTTAGAGAGAGAAAGGATGTGCTTTGTGCTTGTGGTAAAGTTGATGCAACACTACCAAATTCAACTCTGTCCTTTTTATTTCCATTAGTTTGTACTGCCTTCTTCTGTTAAATTCAACCCATTTTGAATTTTCATAAAAATTGAAAAAAAAATATTAAATTTGCTTAATTTAAAAAAAAAAGTAAGTGACTAAATTACTCTTTAATTAATATTTATTTAATTAACATGTTGACAAAAATAAAGTTGAAATCGATTAAATAATACTATTTTGATTTTTAAAAAATATTATTTAAATTAAATTTAAAAAATAAAAAATTGTTAAATTTAACGGGATGAAAGGACTTAGTTCCTACTGCCAACGGATGTAACTTGCCCTTTAGGTGAGCTGGGCTTAGGAATTGTGGTGACATAGAGCCCAGCCCACTTGGTAACGGAAGAGAGTTTTTTTTTTTTTTTTTTTTTTTTAGGAATTGTGGTGACATAGAGCCCAGCCCACTTTTGGTAACCGGAAGAAGAGTTTTTTTTTTTTTTTTTTTTTTTAATAACCTCTTACGGTTTTTTTTTTTTTTTTTTTTTTAATACCTCTTACGAAAGGAATTTGGTCAAAATTATTTAGATATAATAGACAATAAATTACTTACCTAGGTGGAATTTATCTAATTATATAATAAGGAGAGAATTAAAAAAAAAAAACAAAAAAGAAAATCAAGGTCCAGGGCTACGAAATGCCACCATCATCATGACTTGTGACCATTGTCAGAGGCTTTAGGCGGCGCAGCAGAAACTACATGGACATTGACTGGAAGCCTATTTCATTTTTGTAGACGGCGACGAAGTCAAGGAAAACCTTTGAACCCAAGCAGATACTTGACATGTTCCCCACCTTCCTGGCCCGTGACAAGGGAAACAAAAATTAAGATTTGCTTTATCCGTTATCAAACGAGAGCTACGGATGAATAGAACTCTTTTCAGAAGTATTAATACCGTCGTAGGAATTGTAAATGCATAAATGTGATGTACCAAAAAAAATCTACCGATTTCATTAGAAACCGCATGCCACTCGAACCCAGAGCTAGCCGGTTCTCTCTGAAATGCATTGAGACACAATAGTTGACTGTACATTCAAACTTTAGCGTGGACTTAGTTTCGTTCAAAAAAGGAATTTTAGCCAATTGAAGGAATTTTTGATCAATTCAGAGATCATTTCGATTCCATTAGTAAAGAGGATTCGGAATTTCACACATTAATCAATCAGAGAAAGAGTACAGCGTAATTATTTTGTTCATATAACTCTCTTACCTTTTTCCTTTTTTCAATATTATCCCATTATCATCTATCTATTTAGTTTTCTCACTAAGGTAGAAGGTTTTGACTTCAAATTCTGTCGATTACAGAAAATTTTTCCTAATTGTTCGAATCCCAAAATTTTCACAGTACTCTTATCAATGACTTCTGTACCATTGAACTAAAGCTCATTCATAAAATTTTAAGAAATGACACATTGTCTGAAGCCGCCATGAAACATTCCTGAGATTGAAAAATTTAAGAAATCCTGCTCCAACAAAGACCATTTCGAATGATAGGGGAATGATTCTTTGATAGAGACTCTCTTCTCAAAATCTCAAAACACCCAATATTTCTGCAATTAAAGTTGGGAATCCATCAAATCAATAAGAAGCAAGTTGATTCCTCTTCCAGTTCAACCACAAACCCATTATCTGTCTCTGTTAGCAAGACATTTGGCTTCTCATTCCCCATATTTTGTTTGATCATTATTCTTTCCAGTAATGAAATATACGACAAACCAACATTATATAGATTATGATCACAGTACAAAACTTTGAAAATGGGCATGAGCCCACTTCTTTTATTTAGCAGAAATTTTCTGTTCTGCTGTTTTACATAACAGGACTAATGACTCAAAAAAGAAAGAAAATCCAACAATGGTATAAATTCTGGTTTTATTTTTTCCAAATCAAGTTCATAAACACCAATACAAATAATAATTGTTTCCTAATCTAGTTTTTGAGACGGAGAGTGAAGTCACGCAAGGCAATGAGAACTTGTTTGAGCCTGTCTTTAGCCTCAGCATCGATCAAATTACCATCACCATCAAACTTCGCAGGAGGCTCGAAAGCATTCAAGAAAAATTCAGGTTTGTTGATGAAATGAAGATCAAGATAAACTCCAATCTGGCGAAGATGGTACTGTGATCTTCCACCCCCGAAACCTCCTCCAGCACTTACAATTGCAGCCGCTTTGTCACCCCAACAGTTCTGAGCTATAGAGGCCCAGTCAAGGGCATTCTTCAAAGGTGCTGCCATGGTTGAAAAGAACAACAAAAGCTCAAATAATAAGTATATAGAAAAAAAAAAAAAAAAGAAATTGATAACCCGTTTTTAATTACCAGAAACAGAGTAATTGTTTTCAGGAGAAGCAAATAGAACACTATCAGCCTTGAGGATTTGTTGGCGAAACTCTTCAACAGCGGGTGGAAAAGCTCCATCGACAATAAGATCAGTGTTGAGAATTGGCAACTGGGATATGTCTATCTGCTCAATTTGCACACCATTGACAGACTCCTTACTGACCTCAATTGCTAAAACCAGACATGGCAAAAACCCATATTAATACATGTACAATCAGTTGTTTTGTATAGCACAAATCAACGAAGACTAACCAGAACGAATGAGGCCTGAGTTGAAGGAAGCTTTTCGGATTGAACCGCTAAGAGCCGCAATTTTGATTACCGGATTAGCTGCTGCCATCTTTCTCGCTTGTTGTTTCTCTTTAAATTTAAAGTTGAAAACTTTTTAGTTTGAATTTGATATGTTCATGCAAAATGGAAACGTCCCCTATATATAGAAGATTAACAGGGAGAAGAAGGAAAATAGAAAGAAATTTCCGTTTGTTGATAGTGACACATCCTTTGGTCAAAATCAAAATTGTCGAAAGTCCAAACCCGACATTCTCTCCGGCTGCTCTCTAATTTTAAATTGACGCCGGCTACTTAGGTCTTTATTGTTCATATTCAATTTTACAATTCACCCTCTATATAAAAATATGATACGTTACATTACGTCAAATGACGTGGTTTTATCAATTTTTTCATAAAGAGTGAAAAATTTAAATTTAAATCTGAATTTTGCCAATGTGATACGTCTTCCGATGAATAAAAGAATATGGTATGTTATTCATTTTAAGGAAATTTATTTACAGAATTGGAAAATTGAATCAAAATATTTGTTAAGGTCGATATGATTTTAATTAAAGAACAAATGACGTCTCCACCAACTCCTGGATTGCAATGATATAAAGTTAATATATTTGCCACCGTACCAACAACTTATTATGGTTTTTTATGCCCTGTCTCTGTTCTGTTCTGTTCTGTTCTGGAAAGGAAAAGAAAAGCAAGCAAGCTGACCCCCAAAATGTTGTCATGCATTACTTTTTTTACTGAAATGAAAATAGATAACCATTTGAAAATTAAATTAATGGTTTTTCTTATTACACAGTTCTGAGAAGCTACCATTCATTAACACTTTTCAAAGTGATTATCAATTTCAAATGGATCAAACAATAAACCAATGAATATACAATTAGCACTTTCCTTTGAGTCGCAAAGTAAATGCTTGCAAGCTTAAAAGAAGATCCTTTATTCTCTCCTTTGCTTCTGGATCAATCAAGTTGCCATCAGCATCAAATTTCGCTGGAGGTGCAAATGCATTCAAGAAAAACTCAGGTTTGTTGATAAAATGAAGGTCGAGATAAACTCCAATCTGGCGAAGATGGTACTGTGATCGCCCACCGCCAAAACTTCCACCAGCACTTACAATGGCAGCAGCTTTATCAGCCCAACAGTTTGGTGGTCTAGATGCCCAGTCAATTGCATTTTTCAAAGGTGCTATCAAGAATGGAAGAAAACGAAAGAATTGGCAAACTAAGATCAGAAATCAATACAAGTGAATATAGAGTGAAATTCAACTGCATTGTTCAAAGATTTAAAATGGTCCTTTGTCATTTGTTAATCTGCAAATTAAACATTTTACGAACTCAGACAGTCGAAATTGAAAATTTTGTTAATTTATAAGACACTGAAGATTTATGTTCAACAATTTAGCAATCAGGCCAAGTAAAGAAACAACGGACACATTTTCTGAAGTTCCCAAGAAACATTCCTGAGATTGGAAAATTTAAGAAATGCTGTAAACATCCAATAATTTGCAATTAAAATTGGGAATTCATCAAATCAATAAGAAGCAAGTTGATTCCTCTTCCAGTTCAACCACAAACCCATTATCTCTCTTCATTAGCAAGACAATTTGCTTCTCATTCCCTACATTTTGTCTAATCATATTCTTTCCAACAATTCAAGAAGCAACAATCACCATTCACCATTAACTTTCCCAACAATAATAAAGTTAAAAGAGCATCAATAACGCTGTATATATATATTGCAGTGTACTTGCATACATATTTAAAACAATAGAAAGGGGATAAGTACCAGTGACTGAGAAATTATACTCAGGGGAGGCGAAAAGGACACTATCAGCTTGCCGAATCTTTTTCCGGAAAGCTACAACGACCGGCGGGAAAGAACCGTCGGGACCTTCAAGATCGGTGTTGAGCATAGGCAATGGTGAAATGTCAATATACTCGATTTGAATACCATGAATTGATTCCTTGCTTAACTCAATTGCTTCAATCAAACATCACAATATATAAATATACATATATATATATATATATATAGCAAAAACTTCAAAAAAGTTTAGAATTTTAACAGAGAAAGAGACAGAAGAGTGAGTACCGGTACGAAGGAGGCCACGGTTGTAGGAGCCTTTACGAAGAGACCCACATAAAGATGCGACTTTGATAACTGGGTTTGCCGCCGCCGTTACTGCCTCCATCTTTCTTCGCCGGTTGACCCAACCCTTCAAATTACTTTCAACTGCGCTCGTTTAACTGTATGGGTTTGGCATTTACTTTATTTTGTATAATATAAAATATAAAAAAATGGCGTAAATATTATTCATGGGGCTATTATTGTCTTTTGGCATTAGTGATGTCATCATATCATCACTCCTTTCATCACATTAGCAAAATATTCCATAATCATGGGATTTGTTTTTAGCTAATTTGGACCACATAGTCCGCTAAAGAAAGTACAACTCCAGAATAATTAGTATTAATTATTTTACTTTTATCATATATTATTTTTAAATTATAATTTGATATGAATTTTATTAATTTCTCAAGAATTTAGTTTAGTCCATTATTATAACTTTCTTTCTTAAATTCTTTTTTTTTTCGAGATCTTAAATATTTTTAAATTAGAAAATTTTGATTATTATCATTATTTTTTAGCTTTAACATTGCAATTGTGTTTTTTTGATTATTTTGATATATATGATTAGTTTGTTTAGAAAAAGAATTCAAAACAAAAAATTTTATTTCAACTTTTAGCTCTTGAAACAGCCTACAACTTACACCTAATAAGAAGAATTCAATTCTTGAAGTATGAAATAACACAGAATAAAATCAGTTAAGTCCGTTTGAGTCTCAAAGCAAATGCGTGCAGGCTGACAAGAACTTCCTTAAGTCTGTCCATGGATGCTGGATCAATCAAGTTGCCATCGCCATCGAATTTCGCAGGAGGAGCAAACGCATTCAAGAAAAACACAGGCTTGTTTATGAAATGAAGATCCAGAAAGACTCCAATTTGACGAAGATGGTATTGCGCTAGCCCACCGCCTAGGCCTCCACCAGCACTTACTATGGCGGCTGCTTTATCAGCCCAGCAGTTTGGTGGTCTGGATGCCCAGTCAAGCGCATTCTTCAAAGGTGCTATATTTGAAAATGGACCAAAAACAAATCATTAGATAATTTGGGTAGAAGGAGAAGGAGAGAAGGAGAGGAAAGAAGTACCAGAGACTGAGTAATTATACTCAGGGGAAGCGAAAAGGATGCTATCAGCTTCACGAATCTTTTGCCGGAAAGCTTCAACCGCAGCCGGAAGAGAACCATTGGCACCTTCAAGATCGGTGTTCAGCATAGGTAGCTCTGAAATATCTATATACTCGATTTGAATACCCTTCACTGACTCCTTGCTTAACTCCGTTGCTTCAAAATCAATCAAACTATATCATAAATCCAAAACAAAAGAGAAAAACATAAATAAATGTAAAAACAGAGAAAGAAAGAGTACCGGCACGAAGGAGGCCACGGTTATAGGAGCCTTTACGAAGGGACCCGCAAAGAGCTGCGACTTTTATCACTGGGTTTGCTGCCATTACTGCCTCCATTTCTTCTTATATCTCTCCTACCTGAAACCTCTGGTTTGAATCTTTGGTTGGATTTCTTGTACAGATTGTGTGTTTATATATAATATTCTCAGACTCTTCATAATGAACCTCGACATACTCTCTGGGAATATGGACTATTCTAATAGCGAAGATAGCAACCATCATGTTTTCATGGCGGCCACTCGTATTAGATTATTAGGATCCTTCTGGTTTTTAGTGCTAAAAATGGGAAGCCAGCGATGAAACCATGTGAACTTTAGGTGGGAAGCATGCAACCCAGTACCTGAGCTGTATATAATACTATGTCAAGCCGGTGACTACGATAATTCACAATTTTAAATACATGTAGATTATTATTTATAATTGAATTATTATTTACATTATATATTATTATTGTATAATTGAATTATTATTTACATTATATGATATATATATATATATATATATATGATATATATTGAGTTCAATTAATTTTATTGTAGAAAAAATCATTTTGGTCTTCAACTGGGCCAAACGAAAAGCTTTCTTCTTTATAACGAGTTGTATATTGTCAATTGAGCTGCCTGCAAAGCCTCGTAGAGTTAGTTAATTGAGTTCAAATTAATTTTATTGTAGAAAAATCATTTTGGTCTTCACTGCACGAAAGCTTTTCTCTTATAACGAGTTTATATTGTCAATTGAGCTGCAACCTCTAGGTTAGTTAATGAACCTATACACTTTATTAATATAAGGTAATCTCGATTCCAATATATATATAAAGTAATCTTCATTCGAGATAGTTTGATATAATGGTTGAAGCGCACTAAATTCTATTCCGGTGATCGTAGAGAATCGACATCTTAAGAAGGATTTTAAAACATAATCATTCACCAGCCCGAAACTGATTAGTCTCTTGTCTAACTGTCAAACGAAAGGCGAGAGGATACTTTTGTTAACCCTTGTGAAAACCAAAAAAATATATATAAGTTAATCTTCATACTTAATACATTTCTATATAAATATATATTCAATATGATATGATGATTCTTATTTACATATCAATGTCTATCTATGACCTAAGATATTATCATAAACATTATAACATATTTAACATTTACATGTTTGATTCTTTTGTTTCACCAACTTAGAAATAAAACATCATGTAAAATCCTCATATTTCTAGATTAGGAAAAATTTCTAAGAGCGTATTAGAAAAAAAAAAAAAAGAAACAGCAAGAGTTATGGTTTAACCTTATTAATTATTTTTAAATTTACGTGGAAAACAAATTATTTTGTGGGAAAGAAGAAGTAATATAATTTATTTTGGTTTAATTTGTTTTTACAAATTGGTTCAAAAATAAAATTAAATAAATGGGTGTTTAATTAGTATTTAATTTATCCATAAATATATAAAGCCACTAAACTAGAAAAAGACAAGAAATAAATACTTGAAAGTAAAAAATCCTCACTTTTTCAAATCTCTCTCTTTCTGTCAGTTATCGATCCAAAAAAAGCATTGTCGGATCTCTCTTCTCACGTCAGGAACTCAGAATAAATCGTATGTGACTTTCGCTACCTCTCTGGCTTTCTTTCTGTGTGTGCATCTGATATGGACAAATGGTTTGTTCAAGTATCGTGTGGGCTTCTATCTTTAAGCTTTCATGCTTTATTCCCTTACACGACTCCTGCGTTGATTCTTGTTTATATATTTTGTTTTCCATCTTTAATTTCTTGAGAATCCCCATCTTGCTCTGTTCATTTGCTTTTCTTTTTTCCTTTCTTCTTTTTTTTTTTTTTTTTAAGTTTCCCTTGATGTAATTTTTTCTGCTTTTCTGGGTACCCATTTGATTGCTTGAGGTGATTCCTTTGCCCATTTCACCCTCTATTCAGTGTCAATCTTTTGCCTTGATTTGACTCGCATATATGTTTATTTTTACTTCTCTGTTATTATTCACCATTGCTATTGACACTTCATAGCTCGAACTTTGGTGGGTTTCGCTTAAATTTTGGTAGAAAACATCTCATTATTATTATTATTTTTTTTTTTGCTACGTTATGTACTTAACTGTTCGATTGAAGAGTTAGTGCAATGAATTTTTTTATTTTTCTTTTTATTTCAACATGGCAAATTCAATTATTATTGTGATGTTTGTGTGTGCATGTGACAGAATTATGTTGTGATTATTCATATGGGATTTTGAAGTTTTTTATATATATATGAACTGAGAAGTATGCATCATTTTAATTTCTTTGCATCCAGGCTGGTCCTTTTTGCATAATTTGGATGCTATTAAATTCACATTTTGGTCCTGATTCTGATGCAGGTTACTGGAAGGAGTTTACATTTGTATGGATGTGCTAACTTAAATCCAAGTTCGTATCAGATAAATATAATGTCTTAAGTTTATACCATGTAAGCTTCTGGGCTAGAGAATTTGAAAAGATTGATTGATGTTTGCTTGTAGGGTGCTTGGACTTCAACACCTGATTCATTACTATGTTGGACAAGCTTGGATCTTGATTTGATAATTGTTAATGGTTGAGAGAAAGGCAATGGGGCGTGCATCCCTATTGCTTTTGATTCTATTGGCTCTTGGTTTTTTCTTTGCCACATATAATTTGGTTACCATGGTGATGCACAATAGATCTGTTGGGAAATGGATACATGATGATTCAAATGGTGCAATGTTTTTTGATCCTGTTGTTGAAATGCCTGAAGATGCCAAGAAACTAAAAATTGCCAAAATTCCTTTCCATGTTGCCATGACAGCAACTGATGCTCCTTACAGTAAATGGCAATGTCGTATTATGTACTATTGGTATAAGAAGAAGAAAGATCTACCGGGATCAGATATGGGTGGATTCACACGGATTTTGCACTCAGGAAAACCAGATAACTTGATGGATGAGATTCCTACGGTTGTTGTTGATCCTCTTCCAGCAGGTCTGGATCGGGTGAGGTTCCTGCATTTTTTCTTGTTGGTTGAGAATCCTTGGAATAACTTTTTACCAAATGCATTGTTAACTATTTGGTAAAATGAAAAGCATGGCATTTTACACTCTTAAGTAAGTTGTCTTTGGTTATGTACCATTGAATAAAAAAAAAAAAGAAAAAAGAAGAGTGTAGGAGTGCCTTAAGTTTTGATTGTTTATTTCTAGATTTGATGACATCTAACGGTGGCAAGGTTTTATGTATGAGCCAATGAATTTCTTTTTCTTTTTCTTTAAAAAGAGACACTGTGTTTTTTTTTTTTTTTTTTTTTTTTTTTTTTTTTTTATGTTTGAGCCCAATGAATTTACTTTTGTTCTTTTTTCTTTAAAAAGAGACACTGTGTTTTTTTTTTTTTTTTTTTTTTTTTTTTTTTTTTTTTTTTTTTTGATGACTTAATTTTAATTCCTGCAACCTCTTGTAAAGTTCAGTCTCTAAGGTTCATTTGTTGAAAGTTGGTAGGTGGTTAAAATTAAATGGCTCGCTTTTTGGTAACTTATGGCCTCTGCTGGAGTTTCACTTTAGTTGTCATGTGAACCTATCTCATTGATGTTTGTTGTGACATTTTCAATTTTTTAACCAGGGTTACATTGTCCTAAATAGACCTTGGGCTTTTGTGCAATGGCTGGAAAAGGCTACAATTGAAGAAGAGTGAGCTTGTTGCTTCCCAACTTTTACAATCTTGACATGACACTTTTCTTACCTTCACAATTTCTTAATGCTTATTGCTATGCTATTCTTGCAGATACATACTGATGGCGGAACCTGATCACATATTTGTAAATCCTCTTCCAAATTTGGCACATGGAGTGTATCCAGCAGCTTTTCCATTTTTTTATATTAAACCCACTGATAATGAAAAAATCATAAGGAAGTATTATCCAGAGGAGAAAGGCCCTGTGACAAATATTGATCCAATTGGAAATTCTCCTGTAATAATCAAGAAGGTTGAATCCCTCATACTGACTTCATAATGGCCCAATTATTTACTGAAATGTTTATGCTGAATCTTCCTTTTTTATTCTGATGAAAATTGATAACATCATTAATTTATGCTTTTGAGTTGAGAAAAATTTGTCATGTTATCCCTTTATAGTGCTTGCTTGAGTTTTGCTATTGCATTTCCTGTGTTTATGTTGGAAAAAAATGAATCACTTTGGAACTTTTGTTATTCAGGAGTTGCTGGAGAAAGTCGCTCCTACATGGATGAACATTTCCTTGGAAATGAAAGGTGACCAAGAGACTGATAAAACTTTCGGCTGGGTGCTAGAAATGTAAGTGCAGGAATTATTCACCATGTGCTTTATATTAACGGCATACAGACTTATTGATAAAACATCTTCTCTTTTTTTGGTTGAATTAAGGTATGCATATGCTATAGCATCAGCTTTACATGGTGTGCATCACATACTTCGGAAAGACTTCATGTTGCAGGTTCAGTTTTTGCAATGAAATTAATAGCCAGTTTTGGTAGCTTTAGTAGGATTTGAGTTTCAAAGTAGACTTTTGTGATGAAGCGTTTTATGAGTATTATTTATTATGCAGCCCCCTTGGGATCTGGAAATAGGAAAAAAGTTTATCATTCATTTCACTTATGGATGTGACTACAACTTAAAGGTAAGATGAAATTCCATTTAAGAAGAAATGCCATCACAATTATAACTATCAAAATTTTGATTCTCTTTAAATTCCTGAAACCCATTGTTTTTATTTTTGAAGTTTTTCCATCCTCATCATTTTCAACATAATGAATCCTTAATTGTTATTTTATCTGGGATTTACTAAACGTCCAGGGTCAGCTAACTTACGGTACAATTGGTGAGTGGAGATTTGACAAGAGATCCTATCTGCGTGGACCACCGCCAAAAAATCTCCCCTTGCCCCCTCCAGGTGTTCCTGAAAGCGTGGTATGTTGTCAGATGTATCAATAATTAAGCATAGTTTTAAAAGTGATACTTACAATACCTTTCCTGATGTAGGCTGCACAGCTTCTATTAACATATCACATTTGGTCTTATATACGGTCACTTTGTGGTTAGTAGATCAGAAAATTAAGGATTATATTGATGGCATATTGTGGCTGAAAAGTATTCTTGGCAGCTGTTTATTTGAAATGTCTTTGCTGAGCAATAATTTGTCGCAGAATTTGTCTGTTGGTGTTCTTTGATCATAAGAGACTCTTGAGTTGTGCAACTTATTGATTTTTGTCCTCTTTCTCCCCTTAAATCAATTGCTTTTGGATACCTTCTGATAGTGCCTTTTGTTCTAAATGGAATGGCAATGACATTTATACATATGTAGTGAGCACAGTTTCTCTTTCTCTATAAATGGCAATGACTTTTTTTTTTTTCACTTGTAATATTTGCAGGTTACCCTTGTAAAGATGGTAAATGAAGCTACTGCCAACATTCCCAATTGGGACGTAGAGTAGATATCATCAGTGTCGTCCTGGCGGACAAAGCGGCGTATAAAACTTTTTGAGATGGGGAAATTTTGATCCATTGCCATTCAGAAAAGTTACTGTTCAGAAACTTCAGGTTAATGATTTCAAATTAAGGGATACAGAGAAGTATAGGTGTAAATTAAGTTTAAGTTCTTCTCTGGATCCAATTAGGATTACAAAGTTCACCTTTTGGCTCTTAGGCTAACATAGCAAAAGATTTGGTTTTTTTCTTTGTTTCTGGTATATGGATACAGCAATCTCAGATAACATAACGGCTTGTTTGGTGGTTAATAAATTTAGTATCTTGTTCTGGCAATTATAACTAGTGCATGTTTGATGGGGAAATTGCTGGCTTTTAAGCTGAATTATACTAGTGTTGGTTCCATTGTTAAGCAAATGGTGGGCTGCGCTGTGGAGGGCAGTGGTGGGGTGGGCGATGGCATGAGGGTGACAGAGGTGGTGGTGGTGGTAGCTGGTTGGGCCAGTATTGGTATTTAAAGCATACAAATCATAATTTATAAAGGAAATTCTGATAATCGTCTTAGAAATGATATAGAAATCAAAGAAAGTAAATTGTATTTTTAGTTCATCATGATAGTTATGATTATATTTAAAAGCGAATTTAAAGGCCTATTTCTTTCTCGTGATGCTTTCTGTGCTAATCACTTGATCATCATTCATCAAGATAAGGCAGTCATTAGCAATCCTGTGGAGCAAATTTGTCTGTGAACAGGAAGCTTAAGGCCTCGTACGGCAATGCTATTTTTATATTATGTTTATAATAATAATAATAATATTTAGAGTTTGAGGGAGCCGTTTATAATAATAATAATAATAATAATAATTAATTAAACAGTTACTAAAATAATTAATTTTACTTATCATGCAAGAGAAAAAAAAAAAAAAAGTTGGATCATTATTTATCAACTTATTATTATTCCACAAAAAAGGAAGGGGAGCCATTACTAGCGGGCCCGACCACTTGAGTATGTTAAGGTGCACTGGCCCTCCTACAGGCCCATGCCTATCAAATAATGCCTATGAGAGTTCAGTACACTGCATGGCAAGCAATTTCCATAGGGTTAGCATCATTACTTAAAATGACTATAATAAAACCAAAAAAAAAATATAATTCCCCAACTTTTATTATAGCAAGGCAAAATGTCTAAAGTTTACTAAACTGGGTCCGAATGCTCAAACTCGAGACTTTTTGATATGAAAAGCAAATTCGACACTTTTAGTTAAGAGAGAAAGAGTCAATAAATCCATTTAAGCCAACGTTAATTTTAATTAGGTCTGTCATGTTGTGGTCCCTTTGAGCAAAGGTTGAGCAGATACATATATATGGATATTTTGTGTTAGTGACTTAGTGGGGAACATGCCAATATTTTTAACCCATTCGTACTCCAATCCATCATGTTCCTGCTTCTTCCACAAATTGACTCGGCCCATAAAAATTCCCTCCCCCCCCTTCCTTCCAATTCATCATGGAAGAGAAAGTGGGGAAGGAACAAACTTAAAAACGTGCATCTTGGGTCAAGAATGGGTGCACCACACATGCTTTTTTGTAATCATCATTCAAAGTTTTCTGCCTGTAAAATGGAATCCATTTATTTTTTCTACCCAAAGGGTGGATGCGATGGGATCTGTCTATAAATTTTTCTTCTTTTTGCCATGTTTCGTTTAAGGATTAAAGGAAAATTATGCATTAAACTGATCTTAAAGAGCCAATTGTATGTAATCTTATTAATATTTCAAGTAAGGAAAGAAAAGGGTAAGAAAGAGTTAAGAAATAAAGCCTGCAGTTTCTGAGAATGGTCATTTGGCTTTTTCCAATATTCAGGCTTATCTCTTAATTTGACAGAGTGTTCCTTTTTTTCACTTATTACAGGACAAGAACAAAGAACAAAAAGTTACTGCAGATTTATGTTTTTTCCCAATTTACATGGAGAATAAATATCTGCCACAGTTGTTAGGATTTTTATTTCCTTCCACCAGTTTCTCATCTCTCCCCAATCCATAGTATCCAATTCAGCTTTAAATATTGAATTTAATAGTTACTTTGTAATAGGTGGATTTTAATTGTTTGCATGTTTCTTCTGTTGTTCCTATCATTTTCCTACTTTAGATCTTCATTTCTTAATATCCAAATCCAACCCAATGATATAAATTTAAAAAAGAATTGAAATTGAAAAGAATAGAATGGAAAGGAAGCATATAATGAAGATAAAGTTTTTGCCAGGGAGGCTAAGAAGTGGTTCACGAGATTGTAAAAATGATTCAACATTGAGATCACCGTTAATTATCACCAATCTCTCGTTTGGTTAAAATGTTTTTTTATCGAGTGTAAATACTCATATGATTGAACATTTACACGACTGTTATGTTTCATTTTTTTTTTTTATTTTAAAGATAAAATGCTTTCTCTCGAGCGTTTCAAGAGACATGATTAAACATTTACATGACTGTTAACTATTACTAATGTCTCATTATTTGTTTCCTCTCGAGGCAAAGTGTTTAAAGAGATTTTGTACTTTTTCAAAGAATACATTATTGTTAATCCATAGGAGTAATAAATTTTAAAACTTTAAATTTATTAGAAACATAAGAAATATGTTGCCACCGACAATTTTAGGTACAGAAGAAATAGAGTTGAAAAATTGGAATTTTGTAGCAATTTCTTTTGTTCCACTTCCACTTACAAAGGGTCACATGCAATTGGATACCTTGACTGCACTGTGCTCTTCTTTGATTTCCTTTTTCCAATATGAATGGGAAGAAAGAAACAAAATCCCAAACAACACAAATACACAAACCCTAAAAAGAATCTTCCCTTTCATCATAGTATAGTACTACATTAATTTATAAAATTTAGTTACCAATGAGATCAAGATCTTAATTTTAATTAACAATAATACTTTTTAATTAGTGGAATCAAATAACATGAAATAGACAATTATAATGCCATATGGACCATTACCATTCCATCATATCCAATCTTCTTCGCAATTCATGCCATAATTAAAGTGAGATCTTCAAACAAATCTAGATTTGGGTCTCATTTTGGATGGCCCACATCCTAATTATTTATTTACTCCAATAAATTATATATAAAATGTTTATTTTAAAGCGGTAATATGCATATAAAGCGGGTTTTGTATAACCAACGACGTCGATTTAAGTAAAATGATTCATATTCCTTAACCCAGAAGTTGAATGTTCAATCATTATAGATAGAGATAGCGCTTCTCCTTATGGACCTGACATGCTATCGAAGAAAATCAAGCCTTAACAAACTTTGGCCCTTAGTGTTTTATTATTCATTTGAACTCAGGTTCAGCACCTTTAACTGCATTTGCTAGGCTTTGAGGTTTTTTTTTTTTTTTTTTTTTTATTCATTTTGAAACTCAAGGTTCAAGCACCTTAACTGCAATTGCTAGGCTTTGAGGTTTTTTTTTTTTTTTTTTTAAATTAAAGTACAAAATTTAGGAGAGCAAAAAGCGTCAATACAAACATTCTTAATATGAAAAATCCCAATGCAAAGTCAATGAAGTAACCAAATAAATAATAACTAAGCAAGAAGATGCTAACATGAGTTTTTTTTTTTTTTTTTTTTTTAATTAAAGTACAAAATTAGGAGAGCAAAAGCTCATACAAACATTCTAATATGAAAAATCCCATGCAAGTCATGAAGTAACCAATAAATAATACTAGCAAGAAGATGCTAAACATGAGTATGTTAAGCTAAAATTTTAAAAAATGACATGACAGTGATAAAACATTATTGTGATTGCATGTGACTATGTCTTAATGCTATCAAAAATAGAATATGATTCAATTCAATGATAAAAAGAATCCAATGATCTAAAACAAATTAAAATAAATCCAACAAAAGCTAGTTTTAATAAGTTGAAACTGCTGGAGTAATCTGATTGTTGTATGGATAAATTTCTAAATTCAATAGGTATTAATCTCTGTAAAACGTAAAAGTTTTTAGCCTTTCAAAAATTAAATTTGGAGGGAACTTTAAACAGTTTGTGAATTAATTTGTCAAGCTTTCTCTAATTGTAAAAGGGTTTGATAAAACATGTGTCTTTTCAGGATTTCTTTCCCATCTTTCTCAAAATACAATATAAGCATAGGTGCAAACAAATAGTGCATCAAATGATATATTCCTCCACAGTCCACTGTCTACAATTTTGGCTTTGTGGAGAATACCTATATATGCTGTCTCCTACAATAAAAATCAGCTTTTTTACATCAAGATCTCTAAAAAGATAGCTTTTTTACATTCCTAAAAGTTGTATTTTAAACCCTAATTTTTTACTATTAATTTACATCTAATTCAGCTTTTGATTAGCAAACAAACAAGGGATTGTGAATCCAAAAATTAAAAGTTATTTGCTTTGAGCAAAGAGTATTTCTTGAAACAAGTGTTCAACATGAACTAGGTAATAGCTTACATCATGTGCTTATATATTGATTAATTAACTTGCCTATAAATTAAAAACAGTTTTACCGGTTAAAACGTTAAACGCTATTTTTTATAATAGTCGATAACATACGTGATTTTTTATAATATAGCGTTTAAATTAACTTTTAAAAATTAATATAGCATTTTATAAAAAAATTATCTCGTGTAATTTTTAATTTTTAGTTTATTAAAGCAATTAATAATTAAATATTATTAAAACAGTTAACAACTATTAAAACAGTTAATTTTATCAGATAAATTCTCTATTCTCATAACTCAAATCATTTCAAATCTCTTTTTTTAAATATTAGGGAATGAAGTCTATATTTATTTTTAAAAAGACTAAATTTCAAATCATACTTTAAAATATTGAATAAAATAAATGATAAGGAAAAATATATAGAAAAATATTATCCCTAGGTAAGAATTGACAAGGGAGCAAGAGGTCCAGCCTACAAAAGAAAATGGAATACAGACTGTTATAGCAAATGTCCCACTTACTGCTCTTTACACTGTATCTCTACCCTCTCCTGCGTGTCACCCCACTAATTATTAAACCATAGTCTTCCACCTATATATATATCTCCACACAACACTCGTTCTTTCCTTAACCATCAACAAGACCCGAAACTTGTTTTCTCTCTAGAAAACCATGAAAACCCATCTTCTTTCTTTAGCTTTCCTCTTCTTTTCCCTTGCTCAAGGGTTGCACTTGAACCCTAAATGTAGCAGCCAAGACCAAGGCTCAACCCTCCAAGTTTTCCATGTTTATAGCCCTTGCTCACCATTTAGGCCTTCAAAACCACTCTCATGGGAAGAGAGCGTTCTACAAATGCAGGCCAAAGACCAAGCTAGGCTTCAATTTTTGTCTAGCTTAGTTGCTGGGAGATCTTTTGTGCCAATTGCCTCAGGCAGGCAGATTATTCAGAGCCCAACTTATATTGTCAGGGCCAAGATTGGTACCCCAGCTCAGACTTTGCTTTTGGCTGTGGATACTAGCAATGATGCTGCTTGGATACCTTGCAGTGGCTGCGATGGGTGTTCTTCTACAGTTTTTGACTCTGTAAAATCTACTAGCTTCCAGACTGTTGGTTGTGGAGCTCCTCAGTGCAAGCAGGTAATTAACATGACTCTTGCAACCTTTATTATTTTTATTAAATGCAATTGAATATGAATTGTATTAAATAATTGTAAGCAAAAGTGTCCAAGGACCGGATGGGGACAAAAGCTTTTCAATTATAGTGTGAGAATTTTGTACTGTAATAAGAAACTTCAGAAGCTAAATTCTAAATTATGGCAAATCATAACCAAATGCATGTGAAATTGCAGGTACCCAACCCCACTTGCAGTGGAAGCGCGTGCACATTCAACACGACCTACGGCAGCTCCTCCATTGCTGCAAATCTCTCACAGGACACTGTGAGCCTAGCCACTGACTCAGTCCCTGGCTACACTTTTGGTTGCATTGCAAAAGCCACAGGCAGTTCGGTGCCTCCTCAGGGGCTTCTGGGGCTAGGCAGAGGACCATTATCCCTTTTATCCCAAACCCAAAATCTTTACCAATCGACATTCTCATATTGTTTGCCTAGCTTTAGGTCTCTGAACTTTTCTGGGACATTGAGGCTTGGACCCAATGGCCAACCCAAGAGGATCAAAACTACCCCTTTGCTTAGAAATCCTAGAAGATCATCTCTTTACTATGTCAACTTGGTGGCTATCAGGGTTGGAAGAAGAGTTGTTGATATTCCTCCAAGTGCTTTGGCGTTTAATCCGACAACCGGTGCTGGGACAATCTTTGATTCCGGTAAAGTTCCGTTCTTTCCTTCAAAAAAGGAAAAAAGATTGAACTTTAATTCACTTCATTGTACTCATTTTGTTTATTACAGGTACGGTGTTCACCAGGCTAGTCACACCAGCCTATACAGCAGTCCGGGACGCATTCAGAAAGCGAGTTGGCAACGCAACTGTGACATCTCTAGGCGGGTTCGACACATGTTACTCAGTACCAATCGTTGCTCCGACCATAACATTCATGTTCTCCGGCATGAACGTTACATTGCCACCGGAAAACCTCCTAATCCACAGTACAGCAGGTAGCACAAGTTGCCTGGCCATCGCCGCGGCCCCGGATAATGTGAACTCAGTTCTAAATGTGATAGCCAATATGCAGCAACAGAACCATAGGATACTGTTTGATGTGCCCAATTCGAGGCTTGGCGTGGCTCGGGAGCAATGCACATGAACTTCCGTTTGATTTGTTTTGATTTTGTGTACTTTAAGAAAAGAAAAATTATTAAAAGACTTGTCTGGTGATGTTAAGGTGTGTGTTTGTGTTTCTGGGTTGTGGTTGAGGCAATTATTTGGCGGTATTAGGCATTGTCGTTACTAACTTTTCTAAAGCAGGAAGGAGGAGGATGAGATAAATTTGCAGTAAGTGTGTAGTTATCTTTTTGTAGTTTGGGAAGTCACGGGTTTTCTGTAACGGTGCTTGTCTTTTATATTTTATTTAGAGTTGATGAAGATTGCTACTGGACAAGATCGTACAATGTCACGAGTTACTTTGTAAGGATTTTCCTTACTTGTTGCAGTGGAGCATGTTCTACCACTCAATAAAATAGCTGTTCAATTTCAACCCTGTATGTCTTCGGTTTGTTGGGGAAGATTTAACTGTTCTGTCAGTTGTTTATTGATCAAATTCTAAATATTAATGTAAACATTAAAAGTTAGTATTTTCATGTAGTCAAAACATTAAAAGTTATGCCAAAAAATCTAAAACCTATGTTAAAAGCTATTGTGATCAGGGCCTTCATCATAATTTAAACTTTAAGGTATTCAAACTTTCTTTTACGTTCTTGGGAAGTTTACAAGAAAATTGCCAATGAAGCGATCTAACGGTAGCAGAAATTCCGGAAATTGAGGCTATCTCAAATGTCAATTATGTAATTATCATTTCTCTATATTACCTTGTTAGAATTACAATATTATACATAATAATAAATACAAACCAACTCAATTGAGTTGACCCAAATCCACTCCCCCATCAAAACCAGGCTTTAGATATTGACCAATGCATCAAACCGATAGTTCCAGGTGACCTTGTGCTCCGCATTTGCTATTTCTGTCATGACTGAAACCCTTCCATGATTCTATGTTCCTCGTCAAAATGCAAACCAACCTTCTCTCACTTGGCATGAATCGAAATTTACTTGTGGTTTAAGTGAACATGAAAAACAAAACTTTTTTCTTGCCCTGCATGGGACATAACATAAACACTCTACCATGGTTCAGAGTTGTTTCCAAGGAAATTTCTAACATTTGAAGGCTTGCTCCAGCCGTCTTCCATTGAAATTAGGTTGAGGCGTGTCATCAGTTTTTCCACAGCAGCTTCCTCCAGGTTGCTAAGTTTATTGGTTGATTGCTTTTGTAATGAAGAACTCTGCAAATCAGTTAACATTATTTATTCAATTTATTAAAAATTTATGAGTTCTAAGGTCTGCCGGACGGATATTGTACCTTTCTTTCCTGATACAACTTGAGATATTGCAGTGATCGGTCATAAAATCCACAATGGTATAGAAGAATGCTGTAATCTCTTAATTCTTTTGGGTCAGATTCAAGGATTATTAGACGTTCACATGCTGCAACAACAGAACCGATCTCCTTGTCAAATCAGTAAAACAAATTTCCCAAACAACAAAACCTTCGATTACTGAATCTAAATATGCATAGAGCAGGAAAATAGAATCCGAGAAACCAGAAAGGTTACCAATCAATGCAACCTCTTTTAAGTATTTTCTCATTTATTACCATTCACTAGCATTTCCTCTCATTCATTCACTGGTATATTCTATTTGCCAACCAACAAACAAGAACTATCCAAGTCATTATTGCAATGAAAAAAGTACATTTTGGTTTCTCATGCGTGTGCAGAGACAACGATAGCATCATTAGGCTAAGACGTCTCAAATCACTAAAATCTAGTTAATCTAACTGTGCAGACCATTAAAATAGGAAACAGAAAATATAAATGTAACTTTTTCCGAGAAACCAGAAAGGTTACCAATCAATGCAACCTCTTTTAAGTATTTTCTCATTTATTACCATTCACTAGCATTTCCTCTCATTCATTCACTGGTATATTCTATTTGCCAACCAACAAACAAGAACTATCCAAGTCATTATTGCAATGAAAAAAGTACATTTTGGTTTCTCATGCGTGTGCAGAGACAACGATAGCATCATTAGGCTAAGACGTCTCAAATCACTAAAATCTAGTTAATCTAACTGTGCAGACCATTAAAATAGGAAACAGAAAATATAAATGTAACTTCATTTTATATATATACCAGCTAAAGCACGCCTCATGTCCCCAAAACGCACACTAGTCCAAACACCACGGTCTAGCCTATGTTGGGCAGCCTTTGCTGACGCAAGTTGAAATCCACTGCAATAGGTAGAAAAGGTTGAAATGGACATGGGTAAACTCGAAATCAATGCAGTCAACATAACTTCTTTATGTACAAGTAGCACAACTACATACCAAGACAGAAAAAGTACCTTTCTTGAGCAACGCTTGACCTATCAACAAAATTGGCCGCATCTGCTGCCCTTAAGAATGAACTCTTGGAGTAGTCATGTTGAAATGGCCAGAAAGTCTCCTTCAAATTTCTCAAAATCTGCACAACATCTTATACTTTAAGGGGAAAGAACAAAAAATTACAGCCAAGAGAACCCATTCAGGACAAAATGTTACAATCTGACACAGATTCTGCAATACAAACACTCAACAGCACCAACAACATGCATAAAATCATATATACCACAATAACCCAAATAAAAAGTTAAAATAAACTGCATTGGCTTGAGCTCTATTATCAGTAAATAAGTAAATAGATGAAAAAATACTGTTCAACATTCATCAGTAATTTCACTCCTTTGAACTTGAGTAACTGCAGTTCTATGCTTTCTCATGATACACAATAAAATAACAATTATTGCAAGGCGTGAAAATCTATGAACATCTATTGAATTTAAATCGCTGCATCTATAAAAAAAAAATCATTTTCCCCTTCTTCTTTCTGCATCATTTTGATTGTTAAGGCCCACATCAACCAGTCTTTCTAATAACTTTGCAGCTAAAACAAAATATAAACACAATAAAAAGGGAATAGAGATTCATTTTTAACATTCTTCTTCAACTCAATTAACTATGCCGCTGATAGCTTGACAATATCATAGCACATGCTAAAATCATAGCATGATATAAATGAGAAAACAGGCCTACGTTGATGAACACCTTAGATCCTGAATGACCAGAACAGATATGCATGTTCTAACACAGAGAGGAATAATTTCCACAAATGGCAGGCTACTGTTTTTTTTGAATTCCATTAGCGAGCAACCAATGCAATTGATTAAGAACGAGAAGACATGACAGAAGAAAAGCATAGGAGATTAGGGACACTAGATGGAGCTTGAAAGGCAAGTACATACAAAGGTCAATTACATGACATCCACAAAGGAAAACTAAAAACCTTTCTGATTGATCAATAAAATAGCCATCTCGACTTACCTCCTCTAACAGAGTTTGAGTTGTTTTTATGTGTGGTTGATCAGATTCAACACTTTTCTGCTTATGATAACCTTTGGGAAGGCCAAAACGATCGTGAGGGAAGAATATCTCACAATCAAAATCCAAAAGGCTCCACATGCGAAGCAGTTTCAGCATTTCAGAGTATATAACTGAAAGCATAGCAGCCGAACCCGTTCGATGCGTCAATACCTGCTCAATAGTTTAAAATAAATTCAATATCCAATATAATAATATTTTCTCCACCGCTAAATTTGAATTTCTTCGTTATAATACAAACATACATACAGAATGGAGATATAAAACTCGGGTGTCTAATTCGTTCCCTCCATGGTTTCTCCTAAAACCCTGTTGAGAAAGAATTATGATGTAAATGACAATTCCATTGAGGATAGAGATTGCATAACAGATAATTTGAAGAATCATACCTTCTTCACATACAAATACCTCTCTAAATTTTCGAGAAATTGCTCAGGGGAGGAACTGAGAGATGAGCTATTATCAGTACAGAAGCCCATGGAAAGGTCATACAATCTATCAACAAAAGAATCCACCGGAAGTGCAACCGAAGAATGAGATACAAGAGAATCATCTTCAGCGGCGATGTAAAGCGCCGTTTTACCAATATCCACACGTTTATTGATGCTAATACTAGTTTCCCTCTCAATAATCGTTAATTTCTCAATCTGTGACAAGAATCCCTTCCTCGCTTCCTGCACCAATCATCAATTATCCAACTATCAATCGAATTAGCCAAATTAAAAATATATTAAAGAAACGAGAAGAATTAAATACTCTGGCATGAGTAGTGTCGATTCCAGAGGAATCCAAGGCATGGTGAAGCACAAATTTGAGGTCACTCGGAGGCAATTTTCCACGGCAGATTACACGAAAAGACGAGGAGGTGGATGGTGGAGAGAAATGGAATTTTGAGAACTTTGAAAGAGAAGAGGAGGTACCAAGCGGAGAGGCTCTGAGAATGGAAGAAGCGGAGGTGAGCGTGGCCATTGAATTCATGGTTTAGCTTATGGCGAAGAGAGAAAACAGAAAGCTAAGAGAAGAAAATATCGCAGTGGATATAGAGAGAGTCAGATTCTTGGAAAGGAAAGATGGCGACACCAACTGTCTGTATATGATAGGGCATATTAGCAATTCACGCATTGGGCATACTTATGACAATCGCACAACCAACTGTATATTTTTTTTTCCTTTCTGAGAAAATGTGCTTTTCTTTTTTTATTTTTATAATAATATTATGAGTAACGCAGCAGAACTGTATAATAATTGTATTATTATATGGTTTTGTGGCCTTTGAAATTGCCTGTCAAATCAAGAAAATTTTAGTTGAAAACGCTTAGTCTTAAACCGTTCACACGATTATAATTAGGGGTGTTAGCTATTAAAATAATATTAAAAAAAAAACCACTAAAGCAACATGCATATATTATATTATCCAAACTGCAAGTGTACAATTTGAGAAGTTTTGAAGTAATCAAACTCAACAAACCCTTCCCTTTCTTGAAAAACTGGTGACCCAGAAACTGAAACTTTCAATTCACTCAGTTTATCTTTGAAAAGTGGAGATCTTGGAAACCCGATGGAAGGAAGCATGTCGTCTTTTGTTTTTGGTGCTACTTGTTAATTAATGATTTAATCCAGCCAGCCGCCGCAATTTTATTGTTGAATTTATCAGTACAAATTTAGGCAGGGGCTGCCGGCGGCGATTAACGATCATTCGCGGCAAAGTGGAGGAGGAGAGGAGGAAAGGGTTGTTTCTGAGTTTAAAATCATGTTGAGTGGATTTGTCTTTTTTTTAAATAATATTTTGTTAAATAAAACGTGAGTAGATCTATTTTAGGAGATTGCTAACATCTTAATTAATTAAAGTCAACTGTTTCTATATAAAAATAATTCTATGATAAGATTGGGACATGGGAACTGGAATGGATGGTGGATGTTGATAACTGAGACGGTTAACGGTGGATTTAGAAATATTTTTATTCGATGTTAACATATAATATTTTAAAAAATGAGGGGTCAAAAATATAAATAAATTAAAATTTAATGAATTAATTTAGGTCAATTATATATATTTATTAGAAAAATTAAATAAAAAAGAGAAGTTAATTGATTCGTCTTTTTATATAAAGGATCTGTCACTGTATAAATGATGGCTGTGATAATGATATGATAATAATGACAGATAATCTATCTAAACTAAACTGAGTCTATACTCCGCTATAAATTCATAAATTAAATCAATCGAAATATGAATTTTATTAAATTTTTTTTAGAATTATTTTATTAGTAATTTTTGGTTTGTTTTATACTATTTTATTGAATGTTACCAAAATTATAAGAATATTTTAATTTAATAATTTTATAAAAATTAAAAAATAATGATGTAATGAAGAAGAAAGAGCCAGGCAGCTTGTACTCTAATCGAATCGGGAGCCCTGACCCAACTTAAACTACACACATTGATATACTGAAATGTTGTTTTATGTCATGGCATGCAGGCTGCCTTCAATTTTAGGCCCAAAAGTTTGGGCTAGAGCTGACTTGAATGGGCCAAGTCTAGCCCTTAGCCCTTACCTTTGTTCTCATGTGATAACTAGCAGTTTAGCATAATTTTTCATATAAAAGGATAAGCAATATTATCCTAATCTCTAATAAACAAAATTGATTATAAAAAAATAAATACAGGGTATCAATTGCAAAATTAAAAATACTGGTGAAATTAAAAAAATAAAAATAAAAATTTGAGATTTTTATTTTTGTGATTAAGCAAAAAAACAAAATCTCATATATGATAATTAAATTTAAACAGCGACATTTTAAAATTAACAAAACTTACGTAAAGATCGTGTAGCGTCTTCGAGCACCGCCAATTTGTCATTGACATATTTGTGAGAGAATAATGACGTCGGCGGTGGGCCTCGCCTCGCCTATTTTCCGTTTTCCGACCTTCTCATTGGCCATAGGGCGGGGCCCATGCCCATCAGCCAAGTTGATTTGACCATGGCAAATTTTAGCTAGCAAAACGTGGCGGCCGAATAACACCACCAAAGGGACACGGAAGCAGAGCCAAAGACCCGCTTTGTCGTTTGAGAGTTAGGTCGATTTCGTCTGAAACCTCTTCAATCTTATCTTCTTCCTCTCACAACTCTATACGCAGAAAGAGTCAAAACTCATCTTTTATAGCTTCAATGGAGGTGAAGCGCAGAACTGCTCGATTGCTGGTATCCAAACTAAGCTCTGTTTCTGAGAAAACCCGAGCCGAAGCCTTAGCCGAGCTGCGACTCATCACCAAACACGACGCCGATAGCCGCCAAATTATCGCCGAAGCTGGTGCTATTCCTTACTTAGCTGAGACGCTTTATTCTTCTTCTCATGATTCACAAGAGAATGCTGCTGCCACCCTCCTTAACATCTCTATCTCTTCCCGCGAATCCCTCATGTCCACCCGGGGTCTTCTCGATGCGCTTGCTCACGCTCTCAGCCACCATGCTACTACCACTGCCCCAACTGCCATTCAATCTTCTGCTGCCACGTTGCACAGCCTCCTTGTTGTCGATTCTTACCGGCCTATCATTGGATCCAAACGTGACATCGTTTATTCCTTGATAGATATACTCAAAACACCTAAGTCGCCGCCGCGGTCAATTAAAGACGCCTTAAAAGCCTTGTTTGGAATTGCTTTATATCCTTTGAATAGATCAACACTGATTGATCTTGGGGCGGTCCCTGCGTTGTTTTCTTTAGTTTTGAAAGACGGGAGAGTGGGAATAGTGGAGGACGCGACGGCGGTGATAGCGCAAATTGCGGGATGCGAGGAGAGTGAGGAAGAATTTGCTAAATTTTCAGGGGTGGGAATTTTGGTGGACTTGCTGGATCTAGGGACAGGGTCCAGTGAGAGAATAAAGGAGAATGCTGTGGCGGCATTGTTGAATTTGGTGAGGAGTGGAAGGGAGGGAGTGGTTGGGAATGTGAGAGAAATGGCGGCGGGAGTGGTGGAAGGGATCAAGGAAGTGGTGGAGCATGGAAGCGCCAAAGGGAAGAGTAAAGCTATTGCATTGTTGGAGGTGATTGAGGACGGATCAAGCAACACCAGTTTGCGGTTTGATTCTTTACAATCTTCATAAATTGATGGCTTCTGGATTGCATTCGGTTAGTTAGTTCTTTCTCTTATACTAAAGAATTGATTTCTTTTTAGTTTTAGATGTATATTGTACAAAGTAGCTGCTGAATTTCTATTCATAATAGCACATGAAAAGGTAAAGAGAGGAATGTAGATTGACAATGGAATGATAATAATATTAATGATTGTAAATTTTATCTCTCACTGGTTTTACATTTTCTGAACGTTTTTCTTTAATGGTGCCTGAAAAACATTGCAATTATTTCCAGAGTTCTTTACCACTCTTGCTTACGATGCTTTATCATTGATGATCCATGTGATGTCTTGTGTGGCTTGCATCAGTGACCCATGCTTCAGAGAAAAGGTTGAACTATACCTGGCAATATGGACAAATGATGCTTTATTTATTCATCTCGATTGTGAATTTTTCCATCATGTCTTGGTATGCTACTACCACTATAATGTCTAGAAACAATTGTATAAGAACTAGTCGTTATGGAACGCTAGATATGGTACAAATTTTCTCTACAATGCTTTATTCTAAGCTGCTGAGTGGTGAAAACTTTTCCTTTGAACTATTTCACAAGCACATACAGGGACATCTGCAAACCACCTTCAGTTTTCCTTAACACTTGTCTAATTTTTTTCTTTTATAGACCTTAGCAAGTGATCCCATGTCTGATCCCTAAACTTAATAATGATTGGTTTGATTTCTATTTAAAAGTAAATAACTGAAAACTTATCATCCATATTCCAAGCTAGGAGGCAAGATTCAAACTAAGCAAAACAGTGTGATTAAGATTTTCTAAAGTCTTATAATTAATCTGCGCATGGAAAGTAAACCAATTAGAAACGTGAAAATCTACTGTAGGGAACAGATTCAAACTGAACAAAGCAGTACTGATAAAATCTTTTAAAAGCTTACCTTTAATTTTTGGTTTGATAATATTCTATCATCCTTGTAGGCTGCCCTGAATATCCTTGTTCCACAATCCTCTTTTGTGGATCTTAGATCCATCTATACTGTTAAACTATGAAGAGACTTCTGTTGACATCACTGGAACTGAAAATGATCCATTGCCCGCACCTTAATCTCTTTCTTTCTGTCAATTCTGTATGAATCAAATGATAAATAAAGATAGTTTCAGCAAGCTGAAGGAGCAGTAAGGCTCAGTCTATATGATTTCAGATTAATTCTGATATTAGTTGAGGCTTGAGATTCCTAAGTATGTTACAAGCCTTTGATTTTTGTCTTTGGTATATTTTGATAAGCTTCAAATCTATATAAGGGAAAAAGACGTTGGTTACATGTGATGATCTTGTCAATGTTAGCTTTAAAGTTTCTGAAATAGAAGAAGGAAATAAGCACGTCCATTCTAGTCCTAGGTCTGATCTTTTGGCTTGGTCCTCTACAACCAGAGAGTAATTCAAATGAAAAGGACAAAAGGATTAAAGGTATGAGGAACTGACTTGGGTTGAAATTTAAGGAAAGGTTTGAATTTGATTAATTAACATATACAAGAAAATATGGCCCTGATTATTGATAGCACCCATTGGAGGAAACAGATTCATGTAAACATCTCCTGATAGTTCAGGATTCAAATTATTTAATTTGAATCCCATTCATGAATCGTTTGTGCATCAGAAGGAAGATCAAATCTGAGTTACATAAAGATTATAATTTCTCTTATTCTAGGGTTCTAGCATCAATGTGTAGCTTTATATTACTAGCGATGACTAGTCTAAATTCCAGTGCTAAATATGCATGCAAATCTCTGTTTTGCAAAAGGCAACTCATCCTGTAATAGAAATGATGTAGATAGACTTGTGTAAATTGAAATTAAAATTAATCCATTGTTAAAAACCTAGACCGGCTTTAGGTCTATATGGACTAGGCTAACCTTATGTAGGACCAGGTGAACTGGTCATTTATTATCGTTTTCTTTTTCACCCTCAAGATCCTCTCATCCTAGAAGTTTTATTTCTTTATTTATTTATTTAATATTTGTATGGTTCTTTTTGAGTTGGTAATTGTTTATACATTAATTGGTCGACAGTAAACTCGTTGCAATCTCGATAAACTTATATGACATTCAGTTGATATAATTTTATTTGCAGTCAATTTCAATAGGCTATGGAAAAATGATTGAGAATCTATGAAATTTTGAATTGGATTATTTTGAGGTATCTGCATCAATGGATTGAAAAAAAAAAAATGCAAAACATGTAAGCCCTTTGAAAGATGAGGCCAGGTAATAATCAAGTGTCTCTTGCTTAGGTAATGCAACCCTAATTGTGATTCTGTCATTGATGTTGAACCATATTAATTGACATGCATTTGACCCTCTTAGGTTGTCAGATTAACAAAAAGAAAAGGAAGAGAGTTAGTTTTATCATTTGATGGATGGCCTATGAGTAGAGCTGATACCTAACCCATACCATATTTGTCTAATTTAGATACAAATTTTGTTGCTGGTTGACATAAATTGCTGCCTTCTTTCTTTACCCTACTTGACTCAAGTTGTTATCTTTTAGTTTTTGACGAATGCTTCAGGTTAGAATCAACTTTATGCATTTTAGGCTGCTGTAATTTGTTTGTGGTGTATGTATTTGTGGTATATCTAATAATGTGCAATCCCAGCTTGAATCTGAAGCTACTTAGAATTGGCACTTTGATTTTCTAATATTTTCATTTAGACAATGTTCAGTAAGCCATAATACAAAGTATTACATCAAATTACGGCTTATCAAGCATAGCTATAGTGTTTCTTTCTAAATTTTGTTGTTTGTCCTAAAACACTTGCCACTAGAGTATTCTCGATACCTGCAAACAAGATATAAAATAATAAATTAGTGTCCACCACAACTGTCTTTTTCCTTTTTCTGTAATTGGTAGAAGTCCATTGCTCAAGGCAACTTATTGGATGTAGACCTTTTGATTTGTGTACTAGATGCTTTCTATTTCTGAAATTGAATTGTTACAAATAAAACAATTATTGTTGAAATCTAAACTGTGTTTGACAGTAGAAAAAAACTGTACGAACAGTGGCTGTCCTGTCTATATCATGAGTCTCATGTCAACAATATGTATTCTAATTTTGATTAGAATCCATCTTTTGTGGGACACCATTTTAGCTGGAGGCATAACTCCTTCCAGTTTGAGCTGGTTAGGTAGCCTGTGTTGTTTTCTTCCTCCTTTTTCCTGTTTCATCCATTGTTTAGTTTTCATAGCTGATTGAAAGTGCTTAGAGAAACAAGAACGGTGGGTATATGAAAGATGCTTTGGCATATTGTTGCCAAATTGCCATAAATTAATTTAAATTGGTTAGGTGGGCAATCAACTTCTTTGTGCTCAAAAACAGTTGTTATCATCAAAAACTAAAGAAGAAATGAAGAGTACAAGAAGATAAGAGACAATGGCTGCCCATTGGAAACAGATGTATCCAAGTATGTAACTCTCCATCTATCCCCTATTCATATCATTCTTATGTCGTGTCTGATAATATAATTTGCAGATTCGAGGTGAAAATATCTAAAATGTTAAAAAAAATCGCTCTGTTCAAGGACGGATTAGTTTGGAGTCTCGGGTTCTGGAAAATCTTTTCCTTTTTTTTTTTTTTTTTTTTTTTTTTTTTTTAATCAGAAAACTAAAAGAAGAAATGAGAGTAACAAGAAGATGAGAGACAATGGCCTAGCCCATGAACACAGGATGTATCGCAAGTATGTTAACATCTCCATCCTATCCCCTATTCGTAGTCAATTCTTATGTCGTGTCCTGAAATAATGTAATAATTTTGCAGAATTCGAGGTGAAAATATCTAAAATGTTTATATAAAAAATCGTCTAGCTGGTTTACCAAGGAAGTGGACGGTGATATCAGATCTTAGGGAGTCTCTGGGTTCTGGAAACATAACTTTTCCTTTTTTTGGTTATATGTTTTTTATTTGTTTTTTTTTTTTTTGGAGTTATCAATTGAGGAGATTTCGAACTTGTGATCATGTGTCAGGGTGCATATATGTATTAACCGACTAGGCTATGTCTTTGGTGTGTGTTTTGGGAAAATCTTGCTATCTGCTATACAATGGATAATTTTTTTCAGTTTGAGAAGTTCAATATGTTCAAGAACATAATTTTAATACGACTCTCTATCATTAGGGAAATCATATGATTCAATTCAGAAATTTTGTTTTTTTTTTTTTTTTTTTTTTTTTTTTGGAAATATGAAATTTTGCGCAACTCAATCAGCAAGTTGACAAATTAGTTTGAATGTGAAATTAATATGTGCATAGGGTAAGTTGTGTAAAATGGGTGTCTCTTAATTTATGGATTGATTCTCCTATTTGTGGTGCGATAACTCTAGATACGTCAACAGTAGCGAGTTGTTCGCACTTAAATCATCTCTCTTTATAACTCTTGTGCCAAACTACTTACGAAAGATTCTGTGCTTCTAATTATTACAAATTGTTAAGTTAATAAATCGCTTATATTTTTTTTTTTTTTTTTTTTTTTTTTTTTTGGAAATATGAATTTGCACAACTCATAACAAGTTGACAATTAGTTGGAGTGAATTATGTGCAAGGTAGTGGAAATGGTCCTCTTATGGATTGATTCCATTTTGCATAATCAGATCCCACAAGTAATGCAATTATCATCTTTTTACTTTGTCCAATACTTACAAGATTTGTGCTTCTATTATAAATTGTTAAGATTTAAATCCTTTTATACCACATCACCACTATATTGAAAAGTCCTCCAATTAAAAAGCCATTCACTTTTTCTCTTTTCCAACTACTTTCCAACTACCTTTCAAATGCTTGCTAATGGCATTTTCATCTTTTGATGCTTTTTCCAGTTCAAATTTGTAAAACCTTTCATTATCTGAAATGATCGAATATTTGAAATATAAATTTTATATTTCAAATTCAAAATACACAATCATCTTATAACGTGCTCGTAATTAGTCTTTCTTTTGTTTTAAACTCTAGTAGCTGTTTCTGAAGTCAATTAATAAAGCTGGAATAGCTCAGTTGGTTAGAGCGTGTGGCCCTTAACGACAAGGTCGGAGGTTCAAGCCTTCCTTCTATCGTTTTAATGTTATTTTTGCAAATGTAAATAGCAATTTCATAATAGATAGTTTTGAATATTGATTATCCTCCCATCATATTTTAATATTAGATATGCTACAGCTATTAAATCTCATCCAAAGTTAGTTAATTAATTATCTCTATAAACAAAATTAAGAATAGAATCGAAACTTTCTTTTTTTTCTTTTATATATTGTTAATTATGTAATGAGAATATTTTTAATAGATTCTACAATTTCAATGTCAAAGATACGCATAGTGTACTTTAAAAAAGAATTATTCCCAACAAAGTAAACACATAAAATTGATTTTCTATTAATTTCTAATGTAATTGAAGGATAATTATTTAATATCAAAACTAAGTGATTTACAAATAAAATGAGCTTGCTTTATTTTCCTTGAAAAAAAGAAAATATAGAGAAAAAAAAAAAGGCTAAACCGCTTTAGGCAGTGAGGTTGTCAAAATGATTCAATGAAACAATTATGGAATGACCAAATTTTCTAATCTTGATTAAAAATATATAAGACTACATAATTAATTAACCACCTCGATGTGTGACAACAATGTGATTCGCCAAGCACAATGGTGAGCCAGAATAAGTATTACTACCAATCAAAAAAGTTTAAGAAGCAATGACCTACTCTAATGGGCGATGAATCCCACCCAAAGCTTTTTCTAAGAGCACCAAAAGGCAAAAAGCAAAGCTAAAAAAGAAGAAAAGGTGTAGCTAAGGTCAAGTGACCGTAGCATATACTGCTATACTAGTGGTGGTGGAGGTGGTGGTGGTGGTGGTGATGGGATAGAGTGGGTGACACACCCACGTGATTGACCCACCACCACCACCTCTTCTTCTTCCTCTCTATTAGGCCATTCGCAGTGGATTTCTTGGTTGGCTTCATATCAACGCTAACAGCCAAAATAACCCAACCCTCAACATTTTTTTAGAACCAACATACCCACAAATAATATAATTCCACCCCTACTTAAAAAAGTGTAATCAAGAAATGAAAATAAAGTTAAGAGGTTACTATCATTAACTCATTTGACAAAGTGAACTACTTTCTTGTTTTTTTTCCCACTAACCCTTTTCTTTTGCTCTCAAATGCTAGTGGTTCTCTCTCTTTCTCTGGTTGGCCACTACTACTAGCCTTTCTTTTTCCCTTCTCTAATGCTAGTGGTTTCTTTCTCCTTTTCTTTTTCTTTCTCACTCTGCTTCTTCTTCTTCAACTTCTTTCATGGTGTTGTACAAGTGTTAGCTGCTCAACGGAGGTGAATTATAACAAAAAGCAAGGTTTTCTTTAGCATGGAGAGAAATGGATAAAGAAACAAACCAAGAAAGCCCATCTCTCCCCTCTACCATAATCAAAGAAGACTCATCAAGAAAACAACTCGGTGGTAGTGGTGGTTTGGGCGGCGGCGATAGACTGAAAAGAGATGAATGGAGTGAAGGAGCTGTTTCAAGCTTACTTGAGGCTTATGAAAGTAAGTGGATACTTAGAAACAGAGCCAAGCTTAAAGGTCATGATTGGGAAGATGTAGCAAGATACGTGTCTTCACGTGCAAATTGTACTAAGTCACCAAAAACGCAAACCCAATGCAAGAACAAGATCGAGTCCATGAAGAAGAGGTATAGATCGGAATCCGCCACTGCAGATGGCTCCTCTTGGCCTCTATACCCAAGGCTTGACCTTTTGTTACGTGGAAGTGCAGCAGCTGCTACGGCAGTACCACCTCAGCAGCCGCTACAGCCGCAACTACCACCACCACTACAATCAGTTCCAGTGTCTAATCATCCTCCTTTGATGCTCTTGGAACAAACTCCTGTGGTGATGCCACAACCGCCTCCGCCTCCTCCTCCTCCTCCTCCTCCTCCTCCGGCTATTACGACTGCACAGAACTCACATGGGTCCAATGGTATTGATAGAGGCCTCAAGGTTAGTCAAGAAATACATTTCCTTGTGATTCTTTCTTATAATTTTCAACCAACCAATAATCTTTGTTGTTAATTAGGACAATCACATTAATTTCTGCAACCAAATTACTGTTTACATAATTATTGTATTGCCTGGTAGTTTAGCTTGTCTTCTACATGGATTATCTGTTAGCTAAGGTAAAATAGTTTCTGCAATTTATTAACTTGCTGTTTGATGTTATCAGGAAGATGGTGGTGGAACAAAATTATCAGACCATGTTTCAGATAAGAACAATGCCGTGGAAACAGACAGTAGTACTCCAGCTTTGTATAGCGATAAGGAGAAATTCAGGTCAAAAAGAATGAAGATGAAAATGGAGAGGAAGAAGAGAAGAAGAAGAGAAGAATGGGAGATAGCAGATAGCATAAGATGGCTAGCAGAAGTAGTGGTAAGATCAGAACAAGCAAGAATGGACACAATGAGAGAAGTAGAAAAAATGAGAATAGAGGCAGAAGCAAAAAGAGGTGAAATGGATCTAAAAAGAACTGAAATTATAGCCAATACTCAACTGGAGATTGCCAAGCTTTTTGCAGGAGTTGGTAAAGCTGTTGATTCTTCATTAAGAATTGGAAGAAGCTAATTGATGTATAGAGAGAGAGAGAGCTAATTAAAGAAAGGGTGAGGGAGATTTAATTAACTTGTTGTAGGTCAAAATAACAAATCTTTACCTCATTTTAATGTTCTCTTTCGTTGAACAATGCAGTGATTTCAAGAAGATATTATTAAATGATTAATACAAGTGTAGAAATCAATTTATGGAAACCATTTGCTCTCTGGGTTTTTTTTTTTTTTTTTTTTTTTTTTTTTGTTTTTTTTACGCATCGTCAACTCTTAGATTGCTAACTATATGAGTTTTTTTTTTTTTTTTTTTTTTTTGGGGTCAAGCTAGTGTAACAAAAATGGTGTTGGTGATGCAATCCCATTTGGACTCTGTTATTAATAGTGTCATCACCTGCTCTGTTGCTATGATAGTGGTTAATGAAATGGCAGCGTTGCTCTCTTCCTCCAACCCCGAAACTTTTGGTTGAAGGAGAATGAGTTCTAACGGCTCCATTCTAATTAAATATATTAAAACACCACTTCTAATTATAAACAAATGATAGTCATTTTAAAGTAACATTTAGTATTTTCAGATCAAAATACCATTTTTGTCAATTATACTGTTTGTAAATATAAAATTTATAATAGACTTTTAAAATCGGATGAGTATTTAATGAAATATTATATCCTAAAATTTAAAGTTTGACAACAATTAATTAAACTTTTTTATATTATTTATATTTAACAATTAATCAAATAAATAGCTATTGCCGAAGCCTGTCTTTAACAATATTGAAGCCTGTCGTTCAATACCTCTAACCAATTAATGTGCCTTTAGAGGTGGGGCAATGTCATTAATTTGGAGGACTACCTATACCTGTTGTCCTGTCTCAGTTCTTAACTTGCCAAGTAGAAATGTTCAAGCAAACCAAGACCATCCAATCCATTATCCGTAGTAAGCAGCCATTTTTCATTGCATAGATATTTGTTGTTTTGGAGCTCGACAACTAGTCTCCAGAGCTTTATTCTTCTAATTTTCTCTCTTCTGTTTAAGAATTCTCAAGTTTCTTGAAAGATCTTAGAAATGAATCCTCAAAACCATGATCAAGCTTCTTATGTTGCTCCATCTCCTGTAAATTTCTCTATGAAAGATGGGGTTGAAGAGCCACAAAATCCATCCTCCCATCCTCCACCAAGTATGAAGCCTGGTAAGAGCAGTAGCGGCTGTTGGAGAGGCTGGTAAGAATTTCAATTAACCTTGCTTTTATTTTTCATTATCACTCTCATAAATAAGTCTGAAATTGATTAACAAAATGTCTTGCTGCATGCAGTTTTGTGGGATGCTTAGATGGTTGCTTTTTGTCAGCGGCACACATCAACTGTGCGGCTTGTTTCTAAGCCCAGCAGGAAGAAAAAATCGTAAGCATTTAGCTTTATATATTATACGTATATATACTATTTAATAAATAATATGTATATATATTCCTTCTTGAATTAATTAATTAATTACATGTTAATATGGAGATAATCATGTCTTTTAACACTTTCTTTTTCTTTCTGTCTTAGGCATGCAGTTTTAAGGATTGTTTTTTGGGCTTCTGCAAGTCATTCTGTTCAGGATTGTTGAATGAGTATAGGATTTACATTTTTGCTAATTTGACATGTATGTGGCTTAATAAATATAAAGTAATGCAAGTCTTTTGTTATAATTCTCTCTTATAATTTTCAATTTAGGTATTATTGTTTTCCTTCTTTGTTCAACTCTGTCTATATACTAAAATAGCAACCCTTGTATATATATATATATTTATAGAGAGAAATAGTCACGAATCTGAATAAGAGTAGACTTGTACTAAATAAAAAAAAATATAAAAATATTAATGATAATTCTTTTTTTTTTAAAACAAAGCATATGCAATAGATAAGCATGTAGACCGACCAATTTATAAAAATATAAAATTTCATTTTATTTCATTTTTATAATTTTAAAAAAAATGATGTAATTACTTGTTCTAATATGTTACACTATGAGCTTTTTTTTTATATTTTTTTTATTTTTAAGATACACTATAAGCTAATTAGATAAGCTCTTATTTATATTATTATCATATTATTATAACATTTTGAATTTTAAAGTATGAAACAAAGAAATTCTAGCATTTGAATTCCTTACGTTATGAATCATCTAGAACCAAATTTGAAGGGAGCTTCTGTGTAGTTTCGAAGATCACAGCGTTGAATCTAATGAAACAAAGACCATTTCTTCCAACCTTCCTCTCTTATGTTATGCATGAGAAGTGAAAACAGCCGCCATTTCTGAACATTGTTTTCAGACCTTATCTTCCAGTTTTAACCACTCCATTCTCTCTGTATATAATACATTCTTGCCATATAATTTTGCTTAATTAACTTCGAAATGGATAACCGTAACTATCATCAACAAGCTCCAGGTACATTTGCATGAAACTTTAATATTCAAGAAATGGTTTTTCATTAATTACTTGCCATTCTCATATTTTCTTTTTCTTTTTTGCAGTAGCTGTATATCCTCCGCCTCCAGCTCCATATCCACCTCCACCAAGTGAAGTTTATCCTCCTCCTCCTCCACCACAAGCAGCGGTTCGAGGTCCTTATGTTGCTCCGCCTCCAGTTGGTTACCCTATGAAAAATGGTCCTCAATATCCCCAACAGCCTCCATTTCCCCCATCAAAAACTACGCATAGAGGTGGATTTTGCAGAGGATGGTATGTCTGTTTCTCCCCTGTAAATTAATTAATTACATTAAAATGGTTTCGTTTATAACATTTTTTGTTCACAACAGTTGTGCTGGTTTATGTTGCTGCTGCCTTCTGGATGCTTGCTTTTAGCTGAGGACTGAACGGATTCTTCTTTGTAATATTTATATAGCCCATTGTTGTGGGAAATTCTCATTTTTCTTATTATGTAAAATTTATTTGATTCATTTGTTCTGTACACAGAAAATATTTTATGGCATGTACTTCCAAAATATTTGCTGGGAAATTTTTAATATTATGTTTGAATATTATTCATAATAGAAAATTACACAAATTAGTGTTTTTTTATATAATATAAATAATAATTTAACGAGTCGTTAGTGGCGTGTTTTTACACTTCCATAATATCCAATTTCATTTAACAAATATAGTTTGATTTGTTTTTTCGCTAACCGGAGTCTCACCGTATTATTTCGCCGCATTTAGACTTGTAATGAATAAAAAAAAAATATTCAAAAAAAAAAAAAAAAAAAAAAAAAGGACAAAAACAGAGTAGGGATATGGGAAACGGTAAGGAAACAAACAAGCCGCAAACAGGGAAACGCAATTCCCAAACTA
Organism: Jatropha curcas; assembly: GCF_014843425.1. Next base: position 266,060 of record NW_023590662.1, read on the forward strand.
ATACATCCACCATCGGACACCCAAACACCCCAAATTCCCAATTCCTATCTGCAAAATCTCTTCTAAACCCTCCTCTCAGCCCAAGCTCGCTGACTCTTTCCTTCTCTGCAAATGGCTAGACTCCAGCCCTACACAACTACACACAAGGTAACAACTTTCTCATCAACCTTTGCATTACTTGCTCCCCCATTATCTTCTCTTTCTTTTCCTCTTTGTTCTTTAAAAACCCAGAAAGAGAACTCTCTCTTCTCCACCACCAACACCACCCGTAAAAGACCCTTTTCGCTCTCCACTCAACCAAGAAGACTGCTTTGCAGACCTCCTCTGGGCAAGTATGTTAGAGAAGACTATCTTGTGGTATGCCATCTAAGACTGCCAACCATTCTTTTTCTTTATTTTGTTGTGGATTCATAGGATCTTAATTTTATTGTATTTTAATGTTTGAGGAAATGTGGGGGAAAAGGAGAAAGTTAATTTAATTATTTTTGGGTTTGTTGTTGTTCCCCTTTGGAATGTTTTAAGATTTTGTAATTGTGAATCTAATGCACCCAGTGGTTATTGTGGGCGGGCAGAAAAAGAAGTCAGCACAAGAGATACAGGAGCTGGTAAGGGGAGAAAGAAATGTGCCGATTATCATTGATTTTTATGCCACTTGGTGTGGACCTTGTATTTTGATGGCCCAAGAACTTGAAATGGTATGATTTATTTCTAATTTCCTGTTTCGTCTGCACATCAAATTTCATTTGTTCTATGCAATTTTTCTGTAGCTATTTGTAGAATCTACAGCTCTAAGACTCAAGCTTTAGATCAACACCACCATACAATTGTTTTTCACATCATTAGGATTTGACCAATGAACAAAATAGATTCCCCTTGCAAAATGACTTTAATTTACAAAGTATAATGAGAATCGTATCATAGAAATAAAGTGTCTAACCACCGTATGATTTTGGGCAACAACTCATACATTCTCTAGGCCCTATCAAATTTGTTTTATATCCTTTTTGTCTTCCTTAGGAACTGGACTCATCTTAATCAATATCAGTTTTCTCATTCTTCTACAATGCAAGTTTAGATCATATTTAAGCACACCCGTCTTTTCCTCTTGGTTACTAGAATGTCTTGAACTATAGAGGCTACATATATGCTTTAAAGTTGAGTTATCATCTGATTTGTAGTGTTGGCTTGATTTAACTTAGTGAATGCCTATAACTTGAGGTTAAACTCTGCAGCTTGCTGTGGAATATGAGAGTAATGCCATTATTGTTAAGGTCGATACTGATGAAGAGTATGAGTTTGCACATGACATGCAGGTAAGTTTCCAAATATCAATTTTGTATACTACTGTTCTTTTTTGCTTTGCAAATTTCTTGTATTACTAAAAAGTTTTAACGGAGTTTCATCTATCAGATGATGTTTTTCTTATTAAAGCTCAGAAGTTGATTTTTTTTTTTTGTATACTATTTTACAATACTGTCTCTAATTGCAAGAAGTGAAGCCATAGGAATATTTTACCACATCGAATTTGGATTTGACAAACTTTACTTGGCATAGGTTCGAGGTTTGCCAACGCTGTTCTTCATTAGTCCAGATCCAAAAAAGGATGCAATCCGAACAGAAGGGCTCATTCCAATACAGATGATGCGTGATATTATTGATAAGGATATGTGAATGAATAATTTGAGAGAGTGAGGTCTTCATTTTTGCTATAATTTGAGGCTTGTTGTAGAATGATTCATAATTTTGGGAACTGTATAATTCTTGTAGTAGAAAACTGTATAATTGTTGTTGTAGAAAGGCTTCCCTAAATGATTACCTCTTCTCTTTGTTTCTCACTCTCTCAACTCCTGTCTCCAATATATTTTAGGCTGTGTTTGGCATTGATGTTTAAGCTATTGTTATTACAGGGGTCATTGGAAGTGATTTTTACATAAGTTATAAAAAATTAAACTGCCAAACAACTAAACTACATGGAAAATAATTTCATAATTTTCTGTTCTTCCAAGCGCTAAAAAAAAAAGTCAAAAGAAAACAACTTTATCAGTTAAACTATTTTCTAAAGTAAACTGTTTTCTATAGAACAAACTGTGAGCCTCAGAATTTTAAAAATAATAATATTTTTGAGGCTTTTTTCACATTTGGTGTGAGTTGCGGGAGCAAATTCAAACTTTTCCTGGGTGTAAAATACCAAAACCCAAAACCAAAAACAAAAACCTTGCTTAAAACCTAAAACAGAGAAGCTTGTAGAAGCTAAGCAGAGAGAAAGAGAGACTCTTAGCTCTTCTCATGGCGTCAGGAGGAAACGGAGCTGCTGGAACAGGGAACGTTGAGTGGCATGTGAGGCCTCCAAACCCTAAAAACCCAATCGTTTTCTTTGATATTACTATCGGTACAATCCCTGCCGGTCGCATCAAGATGGAGCTTTTTGCCGATATTGCCCCTAAAACTGCCGAAAATTTCAGGTTTTTTCCATTCTCATTTTCGATGCTGTTAATGTTTCTTGCTTTTGCTTGATTCCTGAATTAATTTTTTTTTTACTTAATTTGGCAGGCAATTTTGTACCGGTGAACACAGGTAAAGAGAATTATTGCTTACTGTTGTGAAGATTTTCGATAAATTGTCTGGCTGATGTAGCCATTAATAAACGTTTCAATGGGCAGAAAAGCGGGAGCGCCCATAGGTTATAAGGGGTGCCAGTTCCATAGGTTGATCAAGGATTTCATGATTCAAGCTGGTGATTTTCTTAAGGTTCACTTAATTTCTTCTTATTTAAGCTTCATTAACTGTGCAAACTCCGAGTTCCCTTTCTTGTATGTTTCGTTAGTCACATTAGTATGCAAATTTTGCTTTGCAGAATGATGGGAGTGGATGTGCTTCTATATATGGACATAAGTTTGATGACGAAAATTTTACGGCCAAACACACTGGTCCTGGTCTACTGTCAATGGTATGCATTCTCTTTTGTTCCTAAGTGTATGTCTTGTTGCTTTTGGTGTCTTGACCTGTGTTTTAGTGAGTGTCGGAAATTTTCTCTTTATAAATTAACTGCATCTTATTTTGCTTTTCTTTGTGCGTTTCAAATTTTAAACAAATGGCATTTGGTAGTTTGTCTGACTCTGTAATGGCCTAAAGGAATTCCCTATAATAAAAGTTTTCTTAAAGTTAGTTTTTTATTAACTTAGTGGTTTAATGAAACAAAGGGCAATTCTCACTCGGTTAATAACACGTATATTCTCTGAAGAAGTTTGTAGTTGCCAGCTTGATAGTGTAGAGGAGCTCAAAGATTATTTTTGCACCAAATTTGTGGAGGTTTATCTCATTCGTTTGAAGCACATATATTTCCATAATTCCATTACAACCTGTTTGACTTCAAATGAAAAATCTAATATTTTTTAATTCAGAATCTTGAAATTGTTTAGCATTAGGACACCTATATTAATTGTAGAATAATCTTGATTTTGATATTAAGGACTGTTCTTTACCTCACCTTTACTAAAGGGACATTTTTTTTGTGTTTCTGTTGCAGGCAAATAGTGGGCCAAACACGAACGGATGTCAGGTTTTACTCTCTCTCTCTCTCTCTCACACACACACACACACACACATGTTCCAGCATTTGAGTTTGAGGTGTAAATATACCAGATATATTGTTGTATGCACAGAAGTTAAAAGCCCTCAAGGTGCAGCAGTTCACCTGTTTAATCTTATAAACTAGAAATCATAAGACAGGTGGTTGAATTTGACATAAGATAATTTTTATGAAAAAGAAAAAGAAAAATGTATAATCTTCCATGATGTTAACCTGCTTACTTAAACCAATCCAATAAAGTAATCTTTTTCCCCTCAGTTCCCATCATTTATAACTTCGTTTGGTAGAGACAATTACTTTTGAAGAGTTAAAGTCATGCCCCAATTCATATCCTTATGCCCTTATTTTTTCAAATAACTTGCTAGCTAAATGAAAAATTGTTAATAAATAATTCTGTTTTAAACTGACATAAATTGATGTTTTGTTGATTTGATCCTCCATTTGCTGCAGTTCTTTATCACTTGTGCAAAATGCGACTGGCTCGACAATAAGCATGTTGTGTTTGGGGTATGTTCTCCAATTCTTATAAATTACTAAATAGCTAATTAACTTTGCCTTGTTCTAATTATTTCACTTTAATATTCCTTGAGTCGAAGTTCATTTAAGATCCAAATATTCAAAGTCAGTTTCAAGAGGAACCTGCCCTGAACTGACTTGCAGGTGTTTTTTGTGCTCTTTTCAAAGATGATCATGGAAATGTATCTCATAAAATTTTCATTTTTTTTTTCCTTTCCTTGTTTTAACTTCTTTAACAGAGGGTTCTTGGAGATGGTCTTTTGGTTGTCCGGAAGATTGAGAATGTGGCTACTGGACCCAACAACCGGCCTAAACTGGCATGTGTTATTGCTGAATGTGGGGAAATGTAAAAAAGATCAGAGCTGATTGTGTAAACTTTGATGGATCAACATCATCTAATCAATTGACCTTTATCCCAACATTGTGTGGCTCTTTTCTTAGTGGGAAATTTACGTTCTCAAAAAATTGTTAATCATAAGTCATCTTTGAATATGGATTTGATAATCAAAAGTATTCTGAACTAATGGAGTTGTTGCAATTACACTTTATTTTGAACATTTGCATAGTGTATATCCTAATTTCAATTTGGAGAGTAAATTCGCCTCAAATTGAAATTAGGGTTAGGGGTTTTGAATAAAAAAAATTAAAAATTTTGGGCTCTAACGCTGAACTGAAGCTCAAGTAAGACTAAAAATTTTAAAAATTATTATTTTGTTTCATTTTTTCATAAAAATTGAAACTTTTTATCATTTGGTTCAAACTCAAAGGGCAAATTATACAATAAAAATTAAATTTTAAGCAAATTTATGAAGATTTAAAGGGCAAGATGAGCATCGTCTTTAACTTTATTGTGATCCGAATACGATAAATCCAATTCTTTTATATAATACAATTTTTCACCAGAAAGTCGAATTTTTATAACTAAACGACATGTAGTACGTAGCATAATAGTTTTTTGGTATCGAAATAAACATTTCAAAACGGCGTCGCGCTAACCAGTTCAATGTTCATCGTATCCCATTCAAGTTCGTTATTGTTTGAACTGGAGATTGATATCTCACTGGAACACCTGTATTGGGCTATTTATCAATTCTCCGAAAGTGAGGACTCAGAACTGAGTCAACTGAGTGAGTTGAGCGAGTGAAGGAGAAAGAGATGGCGTTTACGTTGAGAAGCTTGAAGGTGCCGCCCAACTCGGCGAGTCTGGAGGAGGCAAGGGCTCGAGTGTTTGATTTCTTTAGAACGGCTTGCAGATCCATTCCTACCATAATGGACATCTACAACTTACAGGACGTCGTTACCGTTTCCGAGCTCCGTTCCAGCATCGCCTCTCAGATCCGCAAGAACTCCAACGTCACCAATCCCAAGGTCTGATTTCTAAATTCTCTCTCTTCCGTCTTCATTTGTATCGATGCGATTTTGTTCATCCTGTTGCTTTCCATCAATTATATCTGATTCTGAAAATTTGATTATTTTTTAGGCTTTTCATTTTGATAGGCTTTTTTTCTAAAAAAAAAAAATTGAAACTTTGCAATTAGATAAGGGATATCCAAAATGGTGCCTTTTTTCCCTTAGATGCATATGGAATTTTGTTGTATTGTGTTATTTTATTTACGAATTGTAGACTGTGAAGTATTGGGGTTGCATAACAAGTTGTACTTTATACATGATAAAGAAAAATATAAGAAATTGATTTTAATGGCAGTCTCTATCTTATTCTGAGTAACATTCGAATGGAGGCTAGCATTTTATCATTTGGGTCATAAGAAATTTTGACATAGGACAGGTTTGAGGTTTCACCCTTTTCTTTTTATGCATCTCCGAGTGAAAGTTAAAACTTTGAGTGATGAAGATACAAGAATTTGTGATTTCATATATGCTCTACGCATAAAATTCTAGATTTCAGATCAAATACAGTAATCCGAACACAAGATTATACTGGTACATCAGATTTCCTGCAAAAACTTGCTAGAAAATGTTCCTAATATGCTTATCATATCAGAACTGAGATGCAATAATTCATATGTTGTAAATTTAGAAAATAGTTAATTAAGTCATAGATTGGGTGACCAAGATGAAATTTGTCCTCTAGTCTGCATTTTTCCCTGGAATCTGGCTTTGTGGACTCTCTCAATTATCATATTCTCAAATTCCATTCTTCCCCTTCAATGGCCTGATATTCCAATTTTCCACCTGATTGAATATAGATGGAATTGCTCCCTAGAAATTGAGGGAGAAAAATGAATTCTTCTCTCCTAACGTTTCCTCTCGAAACAGTGGGATCATCAGAGAACGACTTTATGCTAATTTCCTAGGTTTCACTTTTTATTCCCATTTTTTAACTAAGTCCGGTCGTTTGGAAACCATTCTTTGTCCTGCTAATGGTAATAAACCTGCAGGTGATTGATATGCTGCTATTCAAAGGAATGGAAGAGCTGAACAACATTGTAGAACATGCAAAGCAGCGTCATCATATTATTGGCCAATATGTAGTGGGTCAGCATGGGCTTGTGCAGGATTTGGACAGTAAAGATCAAGGCATGTCCGACTTCCTCAAGAACTTCTACAAGAGCAACTACTACTAAACTTCAATGTTTCGTGGAGGTGCCTCTATTTTGTTTCCTTTTTCCTGTTGGGAATGGATTTTCCAAATAAAATACTTATGGTCCACTTCGCTGGAACCAAATTGTTACCTTTTCATATTTCCTGTTAGATTTCTAAATCAAAAAACTGTCATTTGCTATTGGTGGTGAAAGTTGTTCAGCTGTCAGAAGAGTACCGTTTCTATTTTTTGGTTTAGCATGATGATAGATTTGACTATCGGGCTTTCAACGACTGTGTTCACCGGAAAGAACAAGCAAATCGAAGTCCTAGGCTTTGGGGGAGAGAGGAATGTAACATCTATGATCTTTGGGGAGAAATCAATGAAAACAGAATCCCATGAATTGCATGGAAGCTCATGTCGGAATTAATGCATTTCAAGATGCAAATGTACGCGGGCAAACACTGAACCATAATAAAAAGAAACCTTGGAAAAGAGAAGTGAACTTTGTGTCCCAAATTTCAAATTCATTACAAAAATGTCGAATTACAAGGACAGTCAATTTTAAAATTCCCATCACAATGTGGATAATTAAAAGATGATACTATGAACATAAATAATTAACATTGATATATGTATTTATATATGTTTCTGGAGCGGTCAATTTTTGTGCCAGTAAGATGGATGACTACTGTTGCTGATACAGATTAGTTCCCATGATACACCAACTGAAACTACAGCATGAGAAAGGATGGGGGAAAAAAATATACTTTAGACATTAGAAACCATGAATGATTGCTGGACCTGGAATATCACCCAAGATTTTTTCCTGCAAATGCATGACTCCGCTGCAGAGCTCACTCTCTCGGTCGAGCAAGCCAAAGGGAACTGAGAGCACGTAATCTGGAAAAGTAATCATGGATAGCAAGAAGAGCACGAGCTGACTGGCGGGTTGTCAATATGCGGTGCATTTGTTGTAGCGTTTGCTGCCGCAGATTATCAGCCTGATTTTAAAAATCCATCAATTTAAAAAAGAAAAAATCCTCCTGAGAAACAATATCTCTGGACGAAGGGATGCAAGAAAACACAAGACCTTAGCAAATTCAAAGAGATTCAATACTCTGGTATATAACTTGTATAAGACATTTTATTATTTTGTTAAGTTTAATTATCAAATTTTAAAGTTGCGCACGTCAATATCAATCTTGGAAAGAAGCTAATCATTCGAATTGTTAAATTAGTCAGTAAGTGGATTTTAGAGCTGTCTCAAGTGAATCGCGCATTAATGAAATGTACAAATGGCGTTAAATGTAATTACCTGACGAATGAACCCCTCGAGAGTCCCTAGCTTGCCCATGGCCATGGCCATCTGACCCATGTAATTTGCCACATTTCCAGATGAACCGGATGAACCAAGGGATCCACTAGATAATGTCTCAGCCAGAGACTGCTGCAATGCCTCCATTCCTTGAGATAAAGCATCTTCTGCCTGTTGGGAAGATTGCTGCAAATTACCTATGCCCACCAACTGCTGCTCAGTCAAGGGCTCCAATTGATTCACAAGAAGCTGCAACCATAAACAATTTTATCACGTTCTGGAACAAAAGGAAATAGAGCAGTTTCCTTCCCTCCAAAAACGAAACAAAAAAGAGAGAGCGGAGGGGACATCATATTTAAGATGGGAGGCCAAGAAATTATTAGATATTTTCAGCAGTAATCAACCAATGCAATGCAAAGGAAGATGGATCTAGCATACTCAAAAAAATGATGAATCAAGCATAAAATTACTGAAATCCAAGGACAATAAAGTTCAAACGCACATAAGCAGGTGCAGAAAAACCACAATGCACAAAAAGAAAAACTACCATACTGCTGCCACGACAGATGAGAAAGGTGAATAGGCAGGGGGCTTTTCCCCTTGCATCTCTGCCATCAGCAGAGTTGTCCTCATACTCAGGGATAGATGCAGACTGCCTTTACTCTCAACCCAGTCATACTTGAGATCCCTGATCCCCAACTCTTCACATATTTAACCTGTCTGTTAGATCAAACTCATTCTGCCCTTTCTTTTCTGTCCTTTTATCTGAAGATTTGTCAATCAAATAACCTCTCCTTCCCATTATAACAACAAAAGAATGGAGAAAGAAGGGAAAAGGAATGTTTTAACCATAAAGGTAAACAGCCAAACAAGTCAAGCCATCTATCTCAAAGTATGAAGGACCTTCTCTAGAGTCGAAACATGGACGGTGCACTATATAGTGGAAAATGTCTCCATCAGCATATTCTACACTTATAATTTTAGAGAAACAGAAAGGGACATCAACAGAGAAAAAATTATATATCTCATTGACAGCTGACATTCATTAAATTTCCAAAAATTTTAAATAGAGCATATTCAAACATCAGGATGCTATCCTAGTCTGGAAGTTATCTGCCATGGGATATATGGGATTGGACAAGAGATGGCTAAAATCCATCACAACCTTAGACAAAACAGATCAATCATAAATACTCCCAGCACCCATGATAACAGGGTTGGCAGGAACAGTCAGGGCTGGTATTCTCATAAGCACACAAATAGCTACATGCACAGGCACTTTTATAAAAACCTTAAGACTGACATTCAGCAGCTAATGTAGACAGACCAAGACAGAAAATAAGTAAAATGGTAACAATTTTATTACCACAGAGGCTACAGAGACTAAATGCTTTAACCACCAGTCCAGCATCATATGGCACGAGCAATATGAGACAACTCACCTTCAGAAGCTCTGATGAACGGAAGCCACCAAGCCACAAGAAACACCTCTCAGCAGGTGTCTTCCACATGCCAGACAGCAAATGGAAAACATCAGCCTTGGCTGCATTGCTCTTCAGCCTGAAAATTTCATCATAATGAGCCATTATACCATCTATGATAATTCGAAGTTCGGCGTCACCCGCATGGGAATTGACAGCTGATCTCAACTCATTGATTTGTCTATTTTGCTCCTCTAGCCACCTTGCATATTCCACATCAAATGCCATTGCTCCTGCACAGGATATGGTGAAAACAATTATGTAGGTCATGCTATGGACTTGCACGCAGAGCAATGAATTTGATACAAGAGACGATGAGAGGCTGAATTTCAGTTTTTTTTCAGAGATAATTATAAAAAAAAATTTGCTAGTAAAGGCCTATATAAATGCAGCCTCAGTACATTAAAACTGGAATCAGCATACTTCAGGCCAATCTCATGGAGTATTACATGGTAGATAAAAGAAAAGTAATTTAGTAATCTAATGCATACTGCAAACATTAGTTTATCAGATGCCAATATTAAGGCAGTATGCTCTTCTGCTTTTGGTACATTTCCAGGAGGTTTCACTAACGGACATACAGCAACTTCAGAAAGCACCTACAAATAACTAGTTTTTTTTTTCTTTTTCTTTTTCTCTCTTTTTCATCCTTGCTTAGGAAGAAACTTTTCCTTCTGTTTGAAATAATTTTCTCCTTCATTTTAAATATAATTTCTTTTCCGTCCAAAGCAGAAAAATAAATCTCACCTATTCTTAATCAATTAAGAACTAAATTTAGCATGATAAAATTCTGGGTAACAAGATAACATCGGTGTGGAGCATGCTTATGAGAAAAGAACTGCACGCCTAACATGAATTCAAACTCAAATTCATGGATAGAGGCATGCATTGTAAGCCTTTTCCATTTCCCTTAACTTTCTTAATCCATCATGCTTATGAAGGATAAAGGGCACAAATTGTAAAAGAAAAAACTTAATGTTAGGGTTCCTTTTGTTTTTTGATCTGAGGAAGACATGGAATGCTTCATTACAGGTATGGAGACACTTAATACGCAGTATCAGACATTATGGTACGTTGAAACCCAGAACTTGATCCCAGCATCAATAATAAATTAAAGTCTAGACTACAGCATCAAAGTTATTAAAAGCACTAAATCTCCAAATCAAATAACAAGGGATTGAAAAGGCCCAGACCTATACTCCTGCGATGCTTGGCAAGCCTAGTGTAGAATAAGAGCTTGCATGCACCACTTCATCAAAGCATTCATAAAAATTGGAAAAAACTATTCCCAAGAAAAAATATTGACCTTTCTAAGTGAATAAATAGCTTCTTTTTTTTCACAAAAAAATTTGTAAACATGTTTAATTTAGAACAAGAGGTTCTACCATTTCCGCTCATTGAATGGGCTTGATCTCCTGAGCTTGATATAAAGATTCCCTATGTAGGAAAAACAAGGGGAAATAAGTAAATAAGTGAAAAGATTGAAAAAAAAATTAATACCTGAAAAAGATGATGTATAATGAACAAACAGAAAAAATGATTAAGAATTAGTCAAAGTTAACCTGCTGTCGAGCTCGCTGGAGCTCCTGCTCCAGTTGGGTCAGCTTCAAGCGACTACTTTCTAGTTGCTGGACATAAGCCTGCGGAGGACAAGGATATATGCAACTCAGTCGGAGAGAGATAATTAGACATGCATGCATGCATCAAGAAGTATGTTGTCCAAAGCAGATGGCTATACACTTTGAGCTAAGTTCCTCAGTTTTAGAGGTTTCCTTGCATGCTAACAACCTTCAGCAAGAATAATAGAATGTAAACATGTTGGGTCGAAGCCAAGCCAGTGCCATGAGTGCTCATACTGACTCACATTGCCTTTTAATTGGCCAACCATATAAGCGCTATAAATCTTACATTGCAAATTTGCAATGCAACATTAAAAATCAGTGTTAGTGTATCAAACAACTTGGGTCGAAGCCAAGCCAGTGCCATGAGTGCTCATACTGACTCACATTGCCTTTTAATTGGCCAACCATATAAGCGCTATAAATCTTACATTGCAAATTTGCAATGCAACATTAAAAATCAGTGTTAGTGTATCAAACAACATGCATTCCATCAATGGGAAAAAAATTATGAAAAACAAATAAAGAAGTGAGTGCAAAATGCTGATTAAAATGAATGATAGAAGAAAGGCGAGGCATACTTTCTTCCTCAAGCGGCTTTTTCTTGCAGCTTCTCTATTTTGGGCAAGTCTACGAAGAGTCTGCAGAGCATAATGGAACATCTCAAATGAAGCTAGATACTGTCAAATATTATACATAAAAGAATTATATGGTACTTTACCTTCTGATCCATTTTATCCTTCGATCTGTCACTGGAATCTGAAGCTGCAATAGCAGTTGATTGACCTCTATCAAACTGCAGGCATGAAGCAACAAATTCTTAGATTTGCAGCAATTTTGTTACATCTATCCATTTTCTGATGAGTTGAAAGGATAATGTCACTGTTCATCCTTTGCTACAACAGAAAGAATCAACATTGGAATCCAAAACACGGAGTAGTTACTAAAATTCTTAATAACTAGCAGTACCATCTCCGCAAATATCCAAATATGCAGAATTTAGCACATAAAATATAAAGGGAAGGGCGGAAAGGAATAGAACCCTCTGATTTTTATCATCAGTATCGGCATCTGTTGAGATATCAGTCCTAGGACTGGCATCAGCCATGTTGGACTCTCCCCAGTTCTCTGTATTACCACCAGATATAGAAACCAGGTTCAATTGTTGATTCTTTTCTAATGACAATCTCTGAGATTCCACTTGAGCAGCAGATGGATTGATATTAAAAGAAGTATTTGACTGTTTTGACAAGATAGAAGAAAAATTTATTAGTAGCAATATCTAATAAAGGCATAAACCTCATATAACAAATGGAATATGGAAATTCACCTTATTGAAAGGGCCAATATGGAGGGGATCAGAAGAGACTGCTTGGCTACTAACTTTTACTGGATTGAACACTGTATCTACAATTCCATGTCACAGAAAATCTTTCACAGATGCAGACTAATAATTTCTCAAATCTAATCACAATACTTCTTAGATTTAGTGAAATATCCATTCTGTTCGGAGGGAGCACTAGTATATTACATCAGACCAATTTCTTACACATTGCCATTTGTACTCTTTCAGAAATATTCATGAAACTTTCTCAAATAAAGATTAATCAGGTACTTATTTACAAGTCTTGATAAAAATTCTTACCATCAAAAACTCCAAAATAATTAAGTGAGGGTTATGATTAAAGTTAGTGAAAAGGGGAGGATAACCTAGAGCAGCAAACACATTTAAATTGCAGGGTGCATGCCCCCAAGTTGCATAAAATAAAAAAATAAAAAAAAAAGGGAAAGAAAAACACTATTCCCACATATTCTATAGTTTGTTGATTACAAGGATAATATTGTACTGCATAACCAATGTTCTGGTGGATTGTTCTGGGTGCAAGAAAGTAATGCCCATGAAAGCTTTAAACAAACAAACAAGCCAAGAAGACATCATTAGATGCATTTTAGGTCAATTATCTATCAGGTCCAGGTGTCTGGTCAAATGTGCACTGTCAATTGGATTACTGAATACTTACTTGAACTCAGTTCAACAGCATCCTCTAAGTGAAATGCAACAGAGCGCTTAAATGTCCCAAAATCACAGACACGATATGAATGGATTGCGCTTCCTTCTATGCCACTGAAAACCAGAGCTTATTAAGAAATAACTTGCAAGAAATGCATTACAAGTTGAAACCAAATTAAGTTGCAGCAAGAGTGCCAGCATGATACTACTGGTCAATGTATTTAAGTACACATATCATATCAAATTATTCTCTTTAAGATCAAACATGGATATGTCTTGGCCAGAAAATTTAATGATTTCCAATCACGTTTTTTGAATTTATAATTAGTGAACAACGATTAAGGAACAACTGTGCAAAAACTATCACAATTAATTTCAACTACTCAAACTACTGGAAAGTATTTCTAAGTTTAGTTATATCACTGGTCAATGACAATATACCATATTTGCAATCAACTCTGACCTGAGGATATATCAGCCAAACAAGAAACTTCCCAACTATGGTGTTCTTATCTACCAAATTATAACATAAAATTCACAAATTAAATTGAAGTATCAGAAAAGATTTCTGATGGATTAACCGACCTACTCAAATGTGTGTAATTGATTGCATCAATTTACTATGTGATCTCATATGGAGCAAACAGGAACAGAGAGTAAAGAAATTTGAGGGAAAAAAAATTACAACTTGAAGGAAGATAGCATGTCAAAATGTAAATTCAAATAAAAACAAAATAAGTACATCAAAGAGGGACATTACGGTGCATTTGAAATGGGTAATTTAGGATCAAAGCTCAGCATCCCGTTGGCTTCCTTCTCATCTTCCAGACCCCCTCTACTCCCCATACATCACCATTATCCTTTCGCCCCTTACTCCCCTTCCAGCAAATTAGCAAGAACCCCTACCTAAACCAAACTGCAATAAGCATCACTCTCTTCCTTCAGTAAAAAGCAAAGAAAGAGACAAACAAGAAGATAAGAAATGGTAACAATCAAATACAGAAGAACAAAAGTACTTCTTATCTAAAATCTGAGTTCTAGCAGATTGGTTCTATTCACAGATTCACAAGATTCATTCAAAGCTCAAGCCTAGTTCACTGCAAGCATAAAACTCTTCAAATCATATTCTTAGAATAACAGAAAAAAATACTCAGATTCCATCCAAGTCTAAAACACAGTACAAAGAACCTTGGAAACATCCCGATCACATAAGCTATACAGGTTTATAACCAATGTCATTTCATATACCAGAAAATGAATGAGCTAATCTTACAAGAAGATTTTACATAGATCAAATACAAATTTGATCAACTACTCTACCTAAGTCTGATGCCAAACAAATAGTCTCCCGGTCAATTTTCACGACAAAAGGCAGAAAAAAGGAAAAAAAAAAAAGTGGGGAAAAAAGAACAAAAACATTTAACCCCAATCAGAACACAACCAAAATAGCTTGTTAAAATACAACCAATTCATGACCAACCCACAATATAAAAAACCCTAAATATGAGAACTTTCAGCACAATATTTAAATTTAGATTTTGGAATTTGGCACCCATCCAGCAACACCCAGATGCCAGACTCAGGCAAGACACAAAAAAAAAAAAAAAAAACCAATCCCCCACATATAAAAAACCCTACTATGAAGAACTTTCAAGCCAATACTAAATTTAGATCTGGAATTTGCACCCATCCAGCAACACCAAAAGTGCACGACTCCGGCAGACAACAAAAAAAAAAAAAAAAAAAAAAAAAAAAAAAAGAAGAAGAAGAAGAAGAAAGAAAATAAAATAAAACAGATGCTGCTTTCATAGAGTATAAGCTTCCAAAGCAAGACAAAGTAAACAACTTGCACCAATCCAATGATACAGCAACACCAACCCAATGACTCACATACGAAAGACCCAGAATTCAACTTCTAAAAACTTATACAGTAACAATATAACGCCAATTCAATGATGCTCGGCAGATCAAAATGAAGCGCAGTAGAGGTAATAACCCTTGCAGAGAACAAAGGGCTCTACCCTAACATGTTGTCAGTTCACAAATTTTCACCAGCCCCGTGATACCCAGAAGTCAAATTCAAGGTAAAACACTGTAAAACCCCTAATTCCTGAATCTTCGAGACGTCATGCTTACCCTCTCATATATTGCGAAGTAGTTTCACAACTAAACAAGCAATACCCAAAAGCCAAAGCAAGCTAAAAACACTAATGAAACAATCTTTTAAAGATCAAAATTCACCTACTACTGCAAAGAAGAAAACTTTCATTTCATACCAGGAAGTGATTGTTCAAGTCAAAATCATAACAGACACAGAGTCTCCACCAAACCCACCTGGGATTTTGAAGTTGATGATGATATTTGATGATAAAAGTTTCTCTTTTTTGAACTGAAGGTATAATTTTTACTGTTAAACACCAAAAAAAAAATGTATGTATTGGATTAGAGAGAGAGTGAGGTGAAGATCATTCCAATCTCTAGACGTCCTCTTCTGTAGAAATCTTCCACTTTCCAAGGACTAATGATTTTTTAATCAATTTTTTTAATGTTTAGTGCTTTGACATGAATTGTTTTTGTGTCTGTTTTTTCCATTTTTATAATTTGCTTTTATAATTTTCTTCGCTGTTAATTATGTCAGAAATACTGGCACAGTTACAATACAGCCACTCTGGCTTACTATTGCTAGTGACAGGGCTATGATTCTCTCCGGTCGAGACCTAGACAAGTTAAATGCCGATTCTCGCTCTGCTTCTGCCACATGCATGATCAAAGTGCGGGTTAAAAGGCTTTTGTAATAATTGAAATTTTTTTACCCTAATTTACCTTGGCCAATAGAAAGCCTACAATCATCAATATTTTAAAATTTAGCTTTTATTTTGGTGAGAGTATCTTTTTCAAAGAACGGAAAATAATTATAAAAAATATTAGGAAAAAAATTTTTTTATTTAAAAAATATAAGTAGAAATATTTATTGTACGTATTATATAATGAATTGTACTAATTAAATATAGTAATATTTGTAAATATTACGCAATACACTACTCCCTCCAATTTAAAAAGATAGAGCGTCTTTTCTTTTTGATTCGTTCCAAAATATATTCTATTTATCTTTTTACATTATAGTTAATTCTTACATGGTCTATTATACATTTATTAAATTTTATTTTATTTTCAATAATCCTCATTAATTTTTATTTATTATTCAATTATAATAATTGCTTATGTATTTTTTAAAATGTATATAATGAAAAATTTACATGAATAAATTTTTTTTTTAATTATAATCTGTGTGTAAATAGAAAGTGGAGTATTCTTTTGGGAGGCACATGCTATAGGGGAAAGAGTTGGGATGATTTTTTTTTTTTTTTTTTTTTTTTTTTTTAATTATAAATCTGTGTGTAAATAGATAATGGATGTATTCTTTTGGAGGCACATGCCTATACACCGGGCGGAAGAGTTTGTGGACGATTTTTTTTTTTTTTTTTTTTTTTTCTTTTCAACTTCTTTTGTTGAATGTAGAAAGGGAGCCTTAGCAAACGCTATTGGTTCATTTTTTGGGCTTTCTCTAATTCACGAAGCAATATAAAGTTAATTTAGTCACTTTGATTCATTGGGCTTTGATAAGATTTTAGCCCAATTATTTGTTGGGCCTTGTTTTTTTTTTTTTTTTTTTTTTCTTTTCAACTTCTTTGTTGAATGTAGAAGGGAGCTAGCAAACGCATTGGTTTATTTTGGGCTTCTCTAATTCACGAAGCAAATATAGGCCAAGTTATTTAGTCCATTTGTTTATTGGGCTTTGATAAGATTTTTAGCCCAATTATTGTTGGGCCTTGCTTTGTGGTATTTACATTTCTTGTATTCTTTCACTCTATCTGTAACGACAAAAGCAATTAAACATGATAAGTCAATGCTAGCGCCCAATTCACATAAACACTTCGCTGACTTTCAGTCTGTAAAAACCTCATCTTTTAAGTTGCTGCTAGTTCTTGCATTCTTCGATTTAAGTATCCTTTCTGAGAAAATTCTGTTGAAGCAAATGAGCAATTTAGTTTATTGCAAATGTGTTTTTAGTCTGTAATTTATCTGAAAGTCAAGAGTCATGAAATTCGAAGTCAAAATCAAACATCAATGGAGAAAACAGAAAACAGAAAACAGAAAACAGAAAAGGAGAAGCTTTTATAGTACAAATTACGATTTTTTTGTGCTTCAGACTCAATTAACATCAAAGCATGAATGTCTGAGTGAGAGTAACTACAAATTAGAAATATCCCCTAGTCTGTTGGTTTTCTCTTCCTCCCAAGAATTGACGCTCTCTGCAATCTGGGGCCACCCATTCGCCATTTCTTGAAGGCTGCCATGGAAGATTGAGCTGCCTCGTACACTAGCATTTCACAGCCACACTAAGAAAATTACCATCTAAACATAAGGCATAAAAAGAGAAAATAATATGATTAAACAAGCAGATGAATCTCACAGTTGCTTTCTTCTTTAGATAAAAATGCCCAGAATTTGGAGGTTGCTGTAAATGCTGTAGTGTGTGCCTTGTACAAAACCTCCTTATACCGGGTTCTAAATGCATAAGAGAGCAACAATCCAATGGTTTTATCGCACCTATGCATAATAATACCAAAAAAGTAAAAGGTCAGTAAAAACAAATTTGATGACGAAAGAATGATAAGGATAGTAACATTTGCAAATTTAATATCAACGGTTATCCAATGCTTATTGTAGTCTTAGCAGTTACCACAAAAAGGACAGCAAAAGAATAACTTCATTGCATTACATTAAATCACAGACATATGCCATATGAAATTTGATTATAGTATTTTTTTTTTTTTTTTTTACTGAAACAGTTGCCTTAAAGGCATTAGTTTTGACATAAAAGAAACACCGTGCAGAATGCTAATCAAGTGTTATATTCCTCCAAAGCTTAACATTAGGTGCACCATATGGTTAGGAACCAGGAAAGCAAATGTTCCAAGACTGACTTTAAAAATCAACAGACAAGGTCAATTTGTTTATTTTCATATTTTGTTAAGAGGCATTTTCCACTTAGCTTCTGCATATTGTAAAGATCCAGACAAGTGAATTTTACATGATAGATGGACCTCTTAGAAAATAAACTTCCTAGGATCTGCTTTATAACTTCAACATGCATGGAGGTAAATATAATCTAAGACCTAGGTAGAAAGCTAAAACAACATGTTCCATAAAGGAGAAATGCCAAACCAATAACTCCTATCTTTGAGGCCAAGGACAATAAGGTCTTCAATGCTTCTGGTTGGTAATAAATCAATCTTCTCATGCATGCTATGGCATAGAAGATTTCCTAAGGTTTTAGTCAATTGATAAGGTGTGTGGTTGGCAACTAGGCAATTCATGCATAAGAAGATATTCAAACATTTGTTTTCTAAGTTTTAGAACCTGTATTCATCTATGAAGCAAGTTCATTGCTTCCACTATAACCAAATTAAGAATAATAATAATGATAACAAACAATGACTGTCAGTGAAGGGCACGTGCATAGACAAATACAAAGATATAGGGAAGAGACTTACAATGGTGCTAGCTTGCATCCAAATTCGTAAAAGTATGGACAGCGAGATTTAAGATCCACACATGCTGCATCAGCTTGGATTTCCAGCCTCGTTCTAGCAGTGAAAGAAGCCATTATGAGAAAGAAAAAAGAACTAACAAGAAAATACAACCTTGAATTACTTCTAACAACCTATTGTTATGTTTTATGCATAAGCATTCTGCTGGAAGTTTTCTATCATACAATGTAATCCCTCATTAGAGAACTTGACAAGAATTTGCTAAAATACTCGGGCTTCTAGCCAGAGTTATTACATCTACACATAACCACAAACATGAAGTTGTGATGCAAGTGAGTTAAACTACGTCTGCTCCCCTCAACTACGCATCCAGATCATTGTGCATCACTGTGATCGAAACAAGAGTACAAAAATGCATCTTTCTCTTACTCAAATGCAAAACAAAAAATATCATTTAGAACTAATGGGACAATTACTTCTGATTGAAACAGGCGGGAACACTCATTGATACAGATTGCCTCAAGTGTAACTCACGAGCGAGCCAGAAAGGTAGCTCCACCTTTGTACCTTGTTCAACCTAAGAACCACAATTTAACAACATATCAGAACACAAATTTATTTTTCACTCCCACTCCACGGAAATGCCTCAGAACTTACATAGCCTCTTTCAGTGCTTTCATCAATTTTCACTCCATTTACCGCCTTGTGGAATACAACTGGAAGAAACTGCAAGCAGGAGGAAGCATGAAAACAACAACAGTAAGAAAATTTGAAATTTAAATACTAGGAGTTGGGAGATGAAAAACACAGTGTTGACCTCTTCTTCCGCGAGAATATCATCAATATCATAGTAATTTGCCATTCTTGATTCTCTCCTAATCCGTCTTGCCACTTATCTTAAAATTTCTGGACAGAGACAATATTTAGGTATTGCAAACTGTAGAGAATGTAAACAAATGCTGTCCAGACTGCAAATTGAAGGACGAAAAATTAATTATAGCGTTTGTATTGCAGCTGGAAACAAAGCAGAGGACAGTTTATACCAACAATGCTCATAATGAAAGCCGAGGGCTAAAATCCTAAGTAGAATCAAACGCAGGCATCACCTAATTGTGTTCACTAGTCACAACGGAATCAAACACCCAATTGTCTTCACCTAATCAAACAAAGGCTTAAATCCTACAATAGAATCAAACACAGGCATCACCCAATTCACTGAGTCAAAAACAAAACGGAGAGGAGCAAGATTTCGAGACCCATGTATAAGCAGCAGAGGCACGCACAAATTTATGATTAAGAAAAAAAAAAAAAAAGAATAAGAAGAAATACCTATTATCTTGTTGAGCATATGAAATTAGAAGGAAGATGGCAGTTATCGGCTTTTGTTCCCTTCTCTTTTGCTCTCCATTGATGCAAGTAAGTTCGAAGGTTTAGAGTTTTCTCTGTAAGAGAGACAGAGAGAGAGAGAGAGAGAGAGAAAACTGAAATTACAGAGATTTACAAGAGATTTTGGAGTCAGATAGAATGAGAGATATGACGGGGAAGGAGCGGTTCATAGAACGGCTAGACAATAAGATGGCGGTGGTCCGATGGATGGACGAACTGAGAGAACGGCTCGGGTTAGACGAAATGCGTGGAGGAAGATGCGATGGAGGGTTAAGCGTTTCTTTAGACCTAAACGACGTAGTTTGCAGTTTAAATTTTTAATTTTTAATGAAAATTATTTTATTAATTAAATAATTATTATATCTTTGGACAATAATATATTACAATATTAAATATTATAAATAAATTTATTGGTATTTAATAGTCATTCTATCTATTATAATATTATTATTAGATATAAGTATAATATTACTTTTGATATGTATTCCTAATTATAACTAGAAAAGTGATAATTAATGTGTGCATTAAAATGATATTTATAATTAAAAATAATTATAATTTAAATAGTACTAGAAACTAATTATAATTATAAAAGTGATAATTGATGTTTTTATTAGAATAATATTTATAATTAGAAAAGTACTAGAAACATATAATTATTGGTATTTATTAGTCATTCTATCTGATTAAATATTATTATTACGATATAAGTATATTACCAATTTCACTTTTGATATGCTATTCCTAAATTATAACTAGAAAAAAGTGATAATTATTTGCATTAAAATGAGATTTATAATTAAAAATAATTTAATAAATTTAAAAAGTACTAGAACTAATTATAATTTATAAAGTGATAATTGAGTGTTTTTTTAATTTAAGAATGAATATTATATTAGAAAAGTACTAAAACATTAATTATAGATAATAATATTCATGTCTACAAATAAATTATTATATTCATTAATAAATTATTATATTCATATTAAAATTAAGTAAGTAACAATTAAATATTAGATTTTTTATATGAAATGATATAATTTTATTAAGTTAGTTAAAGTATAAATAAGTATGATTAAAAATAAATAAATATAGTCCATGTAAACGTGATAACAATAGATTATCTAATCATAAGTTCATAATTTTATAAATTATAAAAAAATTATATCGTAATTTATTTATTAATATAATAAATTTTAAAATAGTTATTATAAAAATTAATATATTTATAAAAAAATGTAAACAGAGTTTGTTCATGATTTTGTTAATGATCCTATTTAAAGAGTTTATTCATGATTTTATTAAACGAGCCCGTTAATAAGTTCATTAAACGAGCTTGTTCACGAGCTTATTAAACGAGTTAGTTCAGTCTGTTCAATGAATTTGTTTGCAAGCCTCACAAATGATACACTTTGCGAGACTTACCGAGTCAAACCACTTCATGCTTAAATTTGACTTACTTCTAAACCAAATTTGAACCGACCCGAACTTTTATTGAATTTATTTTATTTTTATTTCCATCAATATCAATTTGTAATTCCGTACAGTTTCTAGAAAGAACGCATTAATTAGATCCCAAAAATCTTTAATAGTTCTTGTTGAAATAATCCAATTTAAAATAAAGAAAAACCGGTTTCAAGAAACACTTAAAAAAAAAAAAAAAAATACAGGAAGATAGACTAATTAGGTCAAAAGTTTCTGGAAAGTATGGAAAGACAAGGCTCAAGCGAAGTTGATGATCTAACTCGACGACAGCAGCGACGTCGTAGCTGACGTCATCGCAGCGGAAAGATCAGTTGCCGCATCATCGCTGCCCAATCAAACGGCTACTGTAGAATTTGAAAGTTGTCACATAAAAAGGCGTTTGAATTATGTGGCTAAAAGGGCGATGATGTGGAGGGACACATTAGCAACTTGTTGGATAGATTTCAATTAACTTTTAAGGCAAGGACAAATGTCAATTTTTCTAACATTTATTTTTTCTCCCTATTGTGGGGTCCACTAATTGGACATTTTTGTCATCTTGTTTTTATCTTCTAGACGTGGAGCATCTAAGCAATGGGAATCTACGAATTTTTAATAATCATATTGATTAAGAAATTTTCACATTAGATTTTTTTTTCTGTACTTACGTGTCTTCATATTTT
This sequence comes from Jatropha curcas, assembly GCF_014843425.1. Next base: position 288,224 of record NW_023590662.1, read on the forward strand.
TAATTTACACACGTATTTTTATATAAAATGATATTTAATAAAAATTTCTTTTAACTGTTATTTTATTATGAATACAGTTGATTTTATTATAATAGTATCTATTATAATATTGATAATATGAATTAAGAGTATTTTAATCTGTTGCCGTTTCAGGGAGAGAGGGTTCTTAAATTGGAAATAAAAATATTTAAATAATAAATTTGTTGCTAATTGTATAATCTATATATAATAAAATGTGGTGCTAAAAATTCTCTGTGTGCACGTATAATATGTCTTACAAGGAAGTTACATATCAAGTTGCTACTTTCACTTTCATTGTAGCCCTCATTTTCCGTGGTCCCAAATATTAGTTAATTAACATAATTAATGCATAAACTAATGAATTGTTTAAGAGTTAAGATGACAATATTGACATAAATAAATAAATAAATAAATAAAATTACATTGGCGAAATAACTATATTATCCTTAAATTTTTGTCAAATACACTAATAACGGTTTTCTTTTTCAAAATCACACTCCGTGCGTTATAATTTTCATATTATAATATTAAATGTTTAGTTTTTTTTTTAAATGATTGTGAAATATTAAAAATATCCTTAAGCATTCTCTAAAAAAAATTATCCTTAAGAATAATTACTATAAAAGAGATTAAATAATAATATTAAGAAAATTGAGATTTTTATTAGTGTATTTTACTAAACAATAAATATTATATAATAATAATTTTTAAGAGTATTTTTGACATTTAAAGTCACTTAACCAAAAAAAACTAATTATTGGATGTTATAGGGCAACGACTGCAGAAGGGCCAAATAGTAATTACCCTAATTATATCACAACTTGATGACATGATAGAGACCTTTAGATATTAATACATTACTTAAACCAATCATATCCAGCCACGTGTGTTTGAAAAGAAATTGAAGTCAAAAACTCCTTAAAAGCCTAGCTAGCTCCAATGTGTTCTAAGTCACAGGTGACTGCGCACGTGCTCCGTCCCATTTTCCTTCTCGCTACAATGTATACCAGATTCCAAATCAAAGCCCTGCATTAGGTCTCAAAACACCCCCGCCAATTGGTTGCGGGTCATTTAAGCATCCTTAATTAACAAAATCTTCTAGTTACCTTTTGTTTTATTTCCTGTCATTCCTAAGATTTTCTCTAATCTTATCAATTATCACCTTCCAAGAAGTAACACCTCTTGCACTTTTTTCTTATCTAATCACCTTCTACGAAAATCATCCTTCCGTACCTTTATATAAATCCTACCAAGAATAGTTCAGTACATAAACTTTTCAACATCCACAAACAATCATTTCCTTTCTTCTTCTGGGTATTTCTTCTTTTTAGCTATGGATGTACTTGGTGTTAACATGAAGAACAAAAGACAAGCAAAAAGAAGTAAAAAGGCAATCAAAGTTGTTTACATATCCAGCCCTATGAAAGTTCAGACCAGTGCTTCAAAATTTAGGGCTCTTGTGCAAGAACTCACCGGAAAAGACTCCGATGCTGCTCGTTTTATGGACGTTAATGGTGGTGATCAAAACTTGAACTCTTCTCCTGAAATTCTTGACCAAACAGGCGTAGATGGGCAAGGATCTTTCGTTCCTAGTTTGATGAACTCTTGCAATGATTCTTCTTCAACGTCTCCTGATTCGGATTTCGTATTCGAATCTTTGGATAGATATTTGCCGCCTATGGAAGGGAGCTTTATGAGCATGTTTCAATCGAATCTTTTCCATGAATATTCTTCTCATGAGTTAGATGTGTTTAACTAGAACAGCTTTTAGGTATGCATTGTAAGTTTTGTTTGTTTTGGCCATTAATTCTTGATTTCGTATCATATATATGTATATTAATATATATAGAAGTTAATACTAAATTACTAATAACAGTTATTAAATTTTGATCTGTTCTTTCATTTTTCTTCCTTCTTTTTTCCGATTCAAAGGAAAACTTGAACAAAATCCTTGAAATCTTTGACTGCATCTTCTACAGTGACAATATACAGGTCTTGTTTGATTTTAAACTTTACGAAATGAAATTCATGTATAAATATCACTTCATCGAGCTGGTTGTGACAGAAAAAGTTTGATTAATAAATTAATTTATAATCTTCCAACAGAAATTTCATCAAACCCTGCTACTTAATCACCTCGTTTTGAGCATTAATTACATTATATATATATATACATATATGAGTTTAGCAGACAGGTGCAGTTGATGGTGGAGCAGTGTAGTTCCTTTCTGTAACCAAGTTGATGGCGGCTGTGGGTTGACGGCCTTTTCTCTTTTCATATTCTTATCCTGTATATATGTAAAAGAAGAGAATATTATGATATTGAATTATACTTACAAAAAAAAATTATTACTCATGACTTTTATTTTTATTTCATTGGATTAAATAATGTATAGTCTCGAACTGAAACCATATAACTATATAACAGTTATACTTGACAGTACCCTCGTGGGAGGTTTTAAGTCCAGCCCTCATAGACGGACATGATCTAATCTAATAGTTGAAAGGTCTGTAGACAGTTAACATTTTACAAATTGAACCTAATAATATATACTTGACAATAATTAATGATTAAAAAAAAATTGTTTACGTGATGTGTAAGTATTTGTTTTCAAGCAATGGGCTTTTTAAAAAAATTATTATGTAGTAAAATTAATCCTAGAAAAATATAGAGATTATGTTTTGATATGTGACACGAGCGGATAACTTTGATCGCACGCTAATCCATGCTAAAATGATATACTATACTGCACGTAATTAATTAGCTTAAGGAACTACCTCTAATTGGCTAGACAGTCTCCTATTCACACCATCACAAAAAAGCCTCTATCAAGACCGTTGAAAATCATAAACAAAAATTAGGGATTTGGTATTTTACCAAGTTATATTAAGATTGGAAAAATATTTTTTACATAATTTGACTACAGTCAAAGTGTAAATCTTTTTTAACAGTTTCGATATTTTTAATGTCGCGTAAAAAATTTCCATAAGAATGATCTTTTGGTGCGAAAACTTATCATGTAATGTAATGCTTACTCTGTCTATATGTATGCATGAAGATGATAAGTTATCAAGACAAGCCCATTAAGAGACATCAACATGACAAGTGGACAACAGCCCACCAACCTTAACGGACCATGAACATATTCATTTTAGTTGAACTCTTGACATGTGTTTGTTTCTCATTTTTATCCTAATCTAGCCCATGTAAGCCCATAAATAAATTAATTAAAATAGAAATTTTATAATTTTAAACAAATATCAAAATTTGTCACAACCTCTAGAGGAGGAAAACTGGTTTTAGTGGATGGAAATATGAATTTTAGACATTTATCTAGAAATTAAAAAAAAAAAAAACAGAACATAGTATTAACAATGATCATGTGACATTGTCCAAAATTTTTGTTCAAGTACAATGACAGATGTTTCTTCCTGGTCACTTTGACAAAACTCATGGTACGTCCTTAGCTCAAAATTCACATATGCTTGAATCTTCATCACTATTTGGAATGGCATTTGGACAATTTTACCCTTTCTCCAAATATGGAAATGGGTTAGGTGAAAGTATAGTTAGTAACTTATAATATGGGTATATATACTTGTTTCATACTTTGGTTTAAGATAATAATATTATTTTAATTGAAATAATTGTATCATATTTCGTGAACTGTACAACAGAATAATCATCTCGATAATAATTATTGTAATTTTTCAAGCTCGGTATAAATTTATCCGTGTATTTTTCGCGAAAAATAAAAAAAAAACTCCTAATCCTTAAAAAAAAAAAAGAATAAAAAAATGATTCGGATGCAGAGCAAGAGATGAGTTATGGACTGTGTTGCTCTCTCTCTCTAATCTGTATGAAGCGCAAGCAAGAAAAGCAGCCAGCCAAACCGAGAGAAAAGGGAGAGAAAAAGCGAAGAAAAAGAAAAAAACAAATAAAAACAAACAAACAAAAAAAAATCCCTTACTCTTTCTTTCTCTCACTCTATAATAAAACCCCACTCTTTCTCTCTCTAAAATCTCTCTGAAATCTTTAACTCTTTAACATTTTTTTCTTTATTTATGATCCTCTTAATCGATTAATGGATTATGGATCTGCTCTGTTTATCGCTTCCGAGATCCTTTAAACTCTAAATTTAATGGTATCTTTCCTCTTGTTTCTGATTGAATCTGTTTTTCTGGGAATATTTTCCAAGAGGGAGAAAGTAGAGCAAAACGTTTGAAATGAAGGTGCCGTGCTGTTCTGTTTGCCAGACCAGGTATAACGAGGAGGAAAGAGTTCCTTTACTGCTTCAATGCGGCCATGGCTTTTGCAAAGACTGCCTTTCCAGGATGTTCTCGGCATCGCTTGATACCACTTTGGTTTGTCCCAGGTGTCGCCATGTCTCCGTCGTAGGTAACTCCGTCAATGCACTCCGTAAGAACTATGCTGTTCTTGCCCTTCTCCACTCTCCTGCGGCTGTGTCGGCGCCTAACTTTGACTGCGATTACACGGACGATGAGGAGGATGAGGATAACGTGGAGGAAGAAGAAGAGAGGTGTAGCCGCGGGTCCCACGCCTCAAGTTCTGGAGGTTGCGGGCCGGTGATCGAGGTAGGGGTCCACCCGGAGGTCAAGCTGGTTAGGAAGATAGGGGAGGGAAGGAGAGCGGGAGTGGAGACTTGGGCTGCTGTAATTGGAGGTGGGATCCATGGGAAGTGCAAGCATCGCGTGGCAATAAAGAGGGTGGAGGTGGGAGAGGATATGGAGGTGGAGTGGGTGCAAGGGCAGCTGGAGAACTTGCGGCGTGCTTCCATGTGGTGTAGAAATGTTTGTACTTTCCATGGGATGGTTAAGATGGATGGATGTTTAGGACTTGTTATGGATAGATTTTGTGGTTCTGTGCAATCCGAGATGCAGCGAAATGAAGGCAGGCTTACTCTCGAGCAAATTCTAAGGTTTTGCTATTATTGTTGCTATAATCTTCGGTGCCTGTGTTTGTTTGATTCATGCTTGTAGTTGAGAATTGATCGTTTATATGCGTTTAAATTCCAATCACTTAATATCTAAATGTCTGTTAACAAATATTTGGATTTAGAAAACTAACTCTCGGTGATTGATTTTCTTATTCTGCATACTGGCTTAATTTAGTGGAATAGGAGTCTGAATTGTAAGATCTAATATTTGAATGAATAGCACTTTCTAATGTAATTCCAAGTTAGGTAATTGAGGTGAATTATTGAAGAGTAAATTGGAAAGAAATGTGATCCTTAGGCTCGTAGCTTTTAGTAATCTTGATACTTGGCTTATAATTAACTTTTTGTGTGTTTCTAACTTTCTGTTGGGAATAGAACTATGTATTTGTTGTTGTATGGATCTGAGTTGGAGTGGGGCAATGCTCTATATGCTCTCATTATCTAAATACAGAAGTGAAGTTGGCTGAGGCCAAAACATGGAATCTACTAATTGTAAGCCTTCTATGGGGATTCAGATGAAGATATTTGTTGCGTTTGCGAATTGTTTTTGCTTTCCATGCAGAAGTCATAGGGTCACATTCATACAGAAAACCGTGAATTTTATGGTGTTAACTAAAGATTGATACAGCCAACATTCTGTTCAATAAGTCATGTGATGAGATAAATGTATATGCATGCATATAGATGACGCTCTAATTCACTTGATGATTGTGGGAGTATGAGTATGGAGTATGGGTTATATCTTGTTGAGTAGAGTTTGTGACAAATTATTTCCAGTTTTTCTCTTGGACCTTTGTAAGTGGCCCTCTAGGAATCTCAGTATTCAATATAGATGCAGTGATCAATTAGAATCGGTAATCAGGATTAAGAAACCATCCTTGTCTCCATTATTTATTCTTATCATTGAGGTTTTTATTTTAGGATATCTATTTAGTACGCTGGAACTTATTTGTTACATTTTACTCTTCCAAAAAAGAAAAACATGTTGAGGTGGATTTTGAGAAAATGACCTTTCTGAGATGACTATATTTCCCCAAGGAATCATGATTGCATGGATACAGCTAGATTACTCTTGTTTTGATCTTGCAAGCATTTTCCACCTGTAGATATGGGGCTGACATAGCACGAGGGGTGGCTGAACTCCATGCAGCTGGTGTTGTCTGTATGAACATAAAACCATCCAATCTTCTTTTGGATCCAAGTGGGCGAGCTGTAGTTTCTGATTATGGACTTGCTGCAATTTTGAAGAAACCTGCATGCCGAAAAGCTCGATCAGAGTGTGAATCTGCGAAAATCCATTCTTGCATGGACTGTACAATGCTCAGCCCACACTACACGGCTCCAGAGGCATGGGAGCCAGTGAAGAAATCATTGAATTTATTCTGGGATGATGCAATTGGTATTTCTGCAGAGTCAGATGCCTGGAGTTTCGGTTGTACATTGGTGGAGATGTGCACTGGTTCCATCCCGTATGTGGAATAACTCATTATTTGTTCTATTTTCTTTTTAATCCTTTTCTAACTTCCCCATATATTGTATATTTGTCTAGCAATTGAAGTTGATGTTCATCATGCAGGTGGGCTGGTTTAAGTGCAGGGGAAATTTATCGAGCTGTTGTCAAAGCTCGAAAATTGCCTCCACAATATGCTAGTGTAGTGGGTGTTGGAATGCCTAGAGAATTGTGGAAGATGATTGGGGAGTGCCTGCAGTTCAAGGCATCTAAAAGACCTAGTTTTAATGCAATGTTAGCAATATTCCTCCGACATTTGCAAGAGTTGCCACGTAGCCCTCCTGCCAGCCCTGATAAGTAAGAACTTTAAAACATTTATACTGGAACTTTCTCCTTTCAATTTTCTCTTCCATTGGAGTGTGATTGATGAGATTGTCATCTGACATGGCCATAAGCAAGTGTTTTATGTTTGTGTGTGTGTGTGTGAGAGAGAGAGAGAGAGAAGAGTTTGATTTGCTGACTAAAACGTTTTTTGCATTACAGCAGTAGCTTTGCAAAATATGCTGGATCAAATGTGACAGAACCATCGCCAGCATCTGATTTGGAGGTTTTACAAGACAATCCTAGCCATTTACATCGGCTAGTATCTGAAGGGGATGTCAGAGGTGTTAGGTTAGTTCGCTTAGCATGGAACTTGTTCCTCTGTAGTCAAAGAACTGAAGGCTTTCTATCTTATTTTCTTACACATCTTCATTATTTGCCCTTTTGAACTTTTAATGTAGAGATCTGCTTGCAAAGGCTGCATCTGGAAATGGTGGTGGCTCATTATCTATATTGTTAGAAGCACAGAATGCTGATGGGCAAACAGCACTTCACTTGGCCTGTAGACGTGGTAGTTCAGAACTTGTTGGGGCTATATTGGAACACAGGCAGGCAAATGTGGATGTTTTGGATAAAGATGGCGATCCTCCACTTGTTTTTGCTTTAGCCGCTGGATCACCAGAATGTGTACGTGCACTTATTGAAAGAGGGGCTAATGTTGGATCTAGGTTAAGAGATGGTTTTGGTCCATCTGTTGCTCATGTTTGTGCCTATCATGGACAACCTGATTGTATGCGTGTAAGTTTTCAGTTTAAGAACTAACTTGTTGGTTTCTTTGGTGCTGCTTCTTGAAATTGGTTTAAAATAATGACAGGAGCTACTACTGGCTGGAGCTGATCCTAATGCAGTGGATGATGAAGGTGAAACTGTCCTGCACAGAGCTGTCGCCAAGAAATACACAGATTGTGCTCTTGTTATATTGGAGAATGGAGGATGTAGATCAATGGCTGTTCGGAATTCAAAAAATTTGACGTAAGAGTTGTTTTTCTTTCATCTTTTTGTCCACAGTTGATACGAATGAAAAAAAGGGAAAAATATGTAGAAAATGAGAATTTTTTTATCCCTCTTTTCCATAGTTGGGAGGTTATGTGGGGTGTTCACATGTCATAAGTAAGAAACTGAAGAGCATGTAGCTTTTTTGTCATCCAGAAAATGAAAGTGTGACCTGCTCCAAGTCCATAGTTGTTGCTTTACTTCTGCTTGCTATATTGTTCTTTTTGAGGTTATTTTTCACTGCACCATTGTGATTGTGAAGTGCTTTGAATGCTGACATAGTAAAGTCAATTTTGGAGCCTTTGCTTGCTCATAGAGATGATTTCTTTCTATTAGACCATTTTGACATATGTGATTGAACCTCTTATCCTATGTATATTTCCTTTGGCACTTATCATCTACTCCTCTGTTCGCGTCCTAATTTTCTCAATATGACAGACCATTGCACTTGTGTGTGGCAACATGGAATGTGGCTGTTGTGAAAAGGTGGATGGAAGTTGCTTCCCTGGAAGAAATTGCTGGTACAATTGACATACCAAGTCCAGTTGGAACTGCATTGTGTATGGCAGCTGCTGTAAAGAAAGATCATGAAAATGGTAATGCTAGAACCTAAGACTATCTAATTTTGACAATGCTGATAATCAAACTGAATTCACCTGAAGCTTTGTCTATTAATCAAACTGAAGTTTTTAAAGCTAATGCTGATTTGGCTTGTAAGTAAATAGCTGGCATTCTAAGAGGCTTTCCCTTTTTGTTTTCTGGGGTTTATGTATTATCAACAGACAACAATGTTTCCTTGTTCTTTCTATTTTACTGTGCCATTTCCATTGTTAACTACTGTTTTCATGCTAACTATTAAATATTGAGGCCAACTATTTAGCTGCCATTTTTAGCTTTATATTACTACTCTGTATCGGTTTGTTTTTCTTCCTGGGGGTTGTAAACTCTAATTGAACTGTGCATTTGGTTATATTAGATTGTATATTATATTTATTTTTCCAATTCAATTGCTAAGTGTCAATAAAAAGTTGTTTCATCAGACCTGTGACATGCTTCATGTGTGGAACAAGGATGTTGAGTGCTCTCTAAATTAGCTCCTTTTCTTCTGGTCCTTTCTAAATTTTCTATTGCTTGTGCATTTTGCTTTTATTAATTTATGTTGTTTAATTCAATTACATATCTATTTAGGCTTATAAACTATCTCTTTGTTTTGAAAAATATGCCATTTATCTTGTAACTTCCAATTTCATGTAGAGGGAAGAGAACTGGTGCGTATATTGCTTGCTGCTGGAGCAGATCCAACGGCCCAAGATGCACAGCATGGGCGAACAGCCTTGCATACTGCTGCTATGGCTAATGATGTTGAGTTGGTCAATGTAAGCTATGTTAATTGTAGCTATTTATGCCCATGTATTGGGTGTAAGTGCCAAGAGCTTGTAAACTTCTTCTTGATTCTTCTTCAACCATTTGATTTTAAGTATGTGCACAAATTTTTTAATAGATTATTCTTAAAGCTGGAGTGGATGTGAACATTCGAAACATGCATAATACGATACCTCTTCATGTAGCCTTAGCCAGAGGGGCAAAGTCATGTGTTGGATTGCTTTTATCAGCTGGGGCGAGTTGTAATCTGCAGGTATTTTACCCAGTCTCTGAATTCTGTTACTTATTTGTTCATATTCTTGACTTAGATAACAGTATTGTTCTTTAGGGTGATCTGTTATACAAGGTTTTCCGTGTATTATCCATACATGTTTCCAAGAAATTATTTATGCAATTTGGAAACTCAATCATGAAATTATCGTTATTAGGATGATGAAGGTGATAATGCTTTCCACATAGCAGCTGATGCAGCAAAAATGATACGTGAAAATCTTGAATGGCTCATCATTATGCTTAAAAATCCTGGTGCTGCTGTCGAGGTTAGAAACCACAGGCAAGTACTAGCTATCAAGGATTCTTATATTTCTTTAAATTTTAATGTTGTCAAATCTATAGTTATTGCTCTACATGTATGATAGCTCGTTGTGTAAGAAGGTGAATGTGAAGTTTCAAATGTTACTGACTTGATTTATGTATGTTTTGGTGACAGTGGTAAGACACTGCGTGACTTTTTGGAGGCCCTTCCCCGGGAATGGATTTCAGAAGATTTGCTGGAGGCACTTATGAATAGAGGCGTTCATCTTTCTCCTACAATGTAAGTACAAAACTTGATATTATATGTTGTCATAAATTGCATTTGGAAGTTTATTTTGGGCGTGTCTTTATGACTAAAATATATTACATTACTTACACTTGTGATGCAATTTATAACTTTCAATGTGATTCAGTTTTGAAGTGGGGGATTGGGTGAAGTTCAAAAGAAGTGTTACAACTCCTACTTATGGTTGGCAAGGTGCTAAACATAAGAGTATAGGCTTTGTGCAAAGTGTTGTGGACAAGGACAATCTCATAGTATCATTCTGTACTGGAGAGGCTCGTGTGTTAGCCAGTGAAGTTGTGAAGGTGATTCCCTTAGACAGGGGACAGCATGTTAAGCTTAAACCAGATGTCAAAGAGCCGAGGTATGGTACTTAACATTTGTGTACTTTAATAATTTTAGTTAATGTACTACAGAACAAAAGAAGCTCTATTGTTATTGCAGTGCCTGTCACTCAAATCATTGGACAATAGCCATTAACGGCACAAGGACTTTATTTATTTATTTTTTTATAGCTGATAAATCATGTGTAAAGCATAAACTAGGAAACTCCTGTGAGAATTGAGAACTCTTAACTTAGAAATTAAGATATAAGATTGAAAAAGGTTCTTATAAAGATCCGTGACACCTGAAAAGACAGTGTACTTTGGATTTATGACATCTCTGCTTAAGAACTCATCAGTAATTCTTCTGAAAACGTCTTAGCATGTTTATGCCTGTAATACCATGTTATAACTTACATAGTTCGCTCTCAAATCACATAGTGTGAAAAGTTTTACTTTAATAATTTTTGGTTAATGATTGCTTGATTTGCTCTTACAATATAGAATGGGCCAAAGAGATGTTAAAAACATTCCATGCATTAACATGTTTTGAATAATTGGTTATCAATCTTGTTTATCTTCAGGTTTGGCTGGCGTGGTCAATCACGTGACAGCATTGGAACTGTTTTATGTGTTGATGATGATGGGATTCTACGTGTTGGGTTTCCTGGAGCATCCAGAGGATGGAAAGCTGATCCAGCAGAAATGGAAAGAGTTGAAGAATTCAAGGTAGGTGACTGGGTTCGAATCCGTCCTGCACTCACAACAGCCAAGCATGGTCTAGGATTGGTAACACCAGGAAGCATTGGTATTGTGTATTGTATCAGACCAGATAGTAGTCTGTTGTTAGAGCTAAGTTATCTTCCAAATCCCTGGCATTGCGAACCAGAGGAGGTTGAGCCTGTTGCCCCTTTCAGGGTAAGGCTTGAACTTTGCCTTTTTTTTTTTTTTTTTTTTTTTGTTGAAGATTAATGGTATGCTTTAATTTTAAAATTCAAAGGAAAAATACAGACAAGTCCATATTTTTTTTTTTTTTTTTTTTTTGTTGAATTATGTATGCTTTATTTTAATTCAAGGAAAAATACAGCAGTCCATAATCCATCATTTCATTTTACAGATTGGTGATCGGGTGTGTGTGAAGCGATCTGTTGCAGAACCTAGATATGCTTGGGGTGGTGAGACCCATCACAGTGTTGGAAGGATTAGTGAGATTGAGAATGATGGTCTCCTCATAATAGAAATTCCAAATCGACCTATCCCGTGGCAGGCTGACCCATCTGACATGGAAAAGGTCGAGGATTTCAAGGTAATATATATGTTTAAGTCATGGTCTTGTGGTGATTCATTTGCAATATGTTCATTTAGATCATGGAAGACCATTCATTATTATGTATAAGTTTCTAATACATCCATGGCAAGAGGCTTTTTTATATAAATTTCTTATCCTCTATGAGCAGGTTGGGGATTGGGTGAGAGTGAAGGCTTCAGTATCCTCTCCAAAATATGGATGGGAGGACATTACACGGAACAGCATTGGAATAATTCACAGCTTGGAGGAGGACGGTGATATGGGAGTTGCCTTTTGTTTCAGGAGCAAGCCTTTTTGTTGCTCTGTGACAGATGTGGAGAAGGTGCCTCCTTTTGAAGTGGGACAAGAGATACATGTCATGCCTTCTGTAACTCAGCCACGACTTGGATGGTCAAATGAAAGCCCTGCAACTGTTGGAAAGATTGTTAGAATCGACATGGATGGAGCTTTGAATGTACGCATATTTAGCTTTTATCATTATTTCTAGTTGTTTTAATTTTCTTGTGCATAGTGACAGCTGCTTCTCTTAAATTGTTTTGACCTGCAATTGTTGCAGTTAGCAATCTGTTGCAAATTATAGCATTCTGCATCAATTTGCAAGGTTCTGCAACATTATCACATAATTAGCTATGCGCTTCTCAGTCTTCTAGAAGCAATCCTTTGCAGCATAGAAAATGAAAGATGAAACAAAAAAAAAATATATATTAATCCGGAGTATTTGGATTTTGGATGTAGGCAAGGGTTGCTGGCAGACACAGCTTGTGGAAAGTTTCTCCTGGAGATGCCGAACGACTTTCAGGATTTGAAGTTGGTGACTGGGTGCGTTCAAAACCAAGCCTGGGGACTAGACCAAGCTATGATTGGAATAGTATTGGGAAGGAAAGTTTAGCTGTTGTACATAGTGTGCAAGAGACAGGTTACCTAGAGCTGGCTTGTTGTTTCCGTAAAGGAAGGTGGATTACTCATTACACAGATGTTGAAAAGGTTCCATGCTTCAAAATTGGGCAGCATGTTCGGTTTCGATCTGGATTAGTTGAGCCAAGATGGGGCTGGAGGGATGCTCAGCCTGATTCAAGAGGCATAATAACCAGTGTTCATGCTGATGGAGAAGTAAGAGTTGCTTTCTTTGGTTTGCCAGGATTGTGGAGAGGAGATCCTGCAGATCTTGAGATCGAACAGATGTTTGAAGTGGGAGAATGGGTGAGGCTGAAGGAAGATGCTGGTAACTGGAAGTCTGTTGGGCCAGGATGCATTGGTGTTGTACAGGGCATGGGGTACGATAGAGATGAATGGGATGGAAGCACTTATGTGGGCTTTTGTGGGGAGCAAGAAAGATGGGTGGGGTCTACTTCCCATCTGGAAAAAGTGATGAGGCTCATGATTGGACAGAAGGTTAGGGTTAAACTCTCTGTTAAACAGCCAAGATTTGGGTGGTCGGGCCACAGTCATGCAAGTGTTGGAACAATTGCGGCTATCGATGCTGATGGAAAACTAAGAATATATACTCCAGTAGGGTCCAAAACTTGGATGCTTGATCCATCAGAAGTGGAGCTGGTGGAGGAAGAGGAACTCCACATTGGAGACTGGGTGAAGGTAAGAGCATCAGTATCAACACCCACGCACCAGTGGGGAGAAGTGAATCATTCAAGCATTGGGGTGGTGCATCGGATGGAAGATGGGGAATTATGGGTAGCATTCTGTTTCACGGAGAGGCTGTGGCTTTGCAAGGCGTGGGAAATGGAACGGATTAGGCCTTTCAAAGTAGGGGACAAGGTGAGGATAAGAGAAGGACTTGTAACACCTCGGTGGGGGTGGGGGATGGAGACTCATGCAAGCAAAGGCAGGGTAGTCGGAGTTGATGCAAATGGGAAGCTAAGGATTAAGTTTCAGTGGAGAGAAGGGAGGCCATGGATTGGAGATCCGGCTGATATTGTTCTTGATGAGAGTTAAGAGGCGCCGAACGATATATCCTTGTGTTCTGCTTTTCTTTAGTTCGCACCTCGAGCTGTAGGAACTCGCCTCCTGCCACAGTTGGAAAGGCAACATGCTTCCTCTTCTGTAGACGATCCATATGCTTGCAAGTCAAGATTTGACTGCAGGTGGGATTCCTTAACAAAGAGAAATTTGTTTATTGTTAATAAACAGAAGACATACAGAGAAATCGGATACTGGGACCATGCGGAAAATTGGCTTGCCTTGCTGTTAATTTATAGGAGATGACAGAACAGACGAGAAAAGGATAGCTGTAGCCATTTGTATTTCATAGACATTGGTAGCTGATAAGCTTCGTTTTTTGAGGTATATATGTCATTTATATGTAATTTTGTACAAATCGAACCCATTATAAATCTTTGCGAGTTGTTGTCCTTTTCAGTACTTTCGTTACTTCATATTGTGCTCTTAAATTTTTTGTTATAAATTTTCACGAAATGAGGTAAACTTCAAATTAAAGTTTTTTTATTTTTCTTCATTTTTTCGTTATAAAAATTATTGCACTTACAAGAATATGCTGTCTTAAGCTTTCTGATTTTTAACTATTAAGCAATTTAAATCAAATGGTTAATTAAGGATTAAAATCCAAGAGGCAAGTAACATGAAAAAGACTCTGACAACATAAAAAAAAAAAAAAAAAAAAAAAAAAAAAATTTAAATCATGGTTAATTAAGGAATTTAAATATCCAGAGGCAAGTAACATGAAAAAGACCTCTGACAACATAAAAAAAAAAAAAAAAAAAAAAAAAGAAAAAAAAGACAAGAACCTGTGTAAATCCTAGCACTTTTCTGCTTCTACTCTGATTGGGTAACCAAAAAAAAAAAAAAAAAACAGCTTTTTCTTTCTTTATGCCACAGCAGGAAATCGATCTTTGATCGGGCGGGTGCGATCCTAATCTGCGGCTTTACATTTATCTGCAAAGCCAACACTGTGAATTGGTTCAAGAGCCTCCTTCCATTGGGTAACCCAAAAAAAAAAAAAAAAAACAAAAGCTTTTCTTTCTTTATGCACACAGGAAATCGATCTTTGATCGGGTGCGATCCTAATCTGCGGTTTACATCTTATCTGCAAGCCACACTGTGAATTGGTTCAGAGCCTCTTCCATCCATTTATGTCGGCAATTCGCAACTGCTTCAGATATAGTCAACCAACTTCTTGTTCTGGTGCTCTGTTCTGGCCACGACTCGAGCTCCTCCTTGACTAACAAAGCAAACATTGAAGCTTTGCATAAACCTTCTGGACAACACTCATCTTGGAGTGTTTTACTCTTGAAGTGGTAATTCCCTATGAAATCCTGAAAAGCAGAGAGAAAAAATAAGAGTTGGATCTCTTTGGACTAATATATGAATCAGAGCTTTATTTTCATGTCTGGCAAATCATTACCATGAGCTTGTCAATGCACATTCACTTTCACTTTGATTAACTCTATTGTATTCACAGAACAATGATGATAAAATGCCCAACATGCATTTGACTTTCACATATGTGTTGAGATGTGAACATAGTTAATAA
The DNA here is from genome assembly GCF_014843425.1 of Jatropha curcas. The sequence continues at coordinate 303,364 of NW_023590662.1, forward strand.
AAGCATAAACAGCTGAAAGGCTTTAACTTGCCACAAAGTTCTGGGGAATGAGGTCGAATCTTCCATGACAAAGAAGAATCGTCTGAACCTTAAACTGAACCTCTAAAATCTTAATGTCTATTTTTAGGGAAACCAATTCCCGCCAAAACAAGGCTCTCCTTCACTTTGGTTTTTATGATTTATGATTCAATGGTTATTCCAATGAATGCCTATTGAAATGAAACAAAACTCTAGAGCATGAGCCAAAGTCTCATCTAGATATCAAACCATGGGGCAGCACCGTGAGACGTACGTATGTACAAGTTGCAACAAAATGTACCCCTATCCACATTTGAAAAATTCACAACTGCATACTGATGCAAAGCTGATATACACAATTCAGTGGACTTCAAAGGATTACAATATTACCACAAGTCATTTCTTTCAAAATCACCATGAGACCTTGCACATAATCATCATAGGTAGTTCACCATAAAAATAACCAAAATTTTTCACTTGAGGAAAGCAAGCCAAATTAATTTCCACAAGGTAATCAAGATTGCAGAAATTAAATTTTCTCTTCAATCAATTCTAAAACTTATCTATTGTATTATGATGGATCAACATTTTGGCATGTATGGGGAACCCTAGTAATTGGGGAATTAGAAAGCCATGCCTTGGATTTATAAAATTTTCATGAGGCTTCCTTTATAGCATTATCTTCTTCTCATATATTTACAATACTTCAATTCAACAATGCCCATATCTCCAACAGTTGTCTTTCTACTGGATTTCCTTTAAATAAATTATTCTCATAACAAAGCATACAGATTGCAAACCAAAATCAAATGGCATGAAACAGGATGTTTAATCAAATGCAATATGAGAATAAGACAATATAATGCAGATGTATAGAAACGATAAAATAGCCACAGATAATTGTTATCTGCATCTAATAAGCAAAAGAAAAAGAAAAAAGAAAAAGAAAAAGAAGAAGAAAAATATAAATAAACTTCCACCATTAGGTCGCCTCGAACTCCAGCTTCTTCAATAGCTTCTCTCACTGCAGCTTCTTCAACAGTTTCATCATTCTCCCACCCTCCCTGCAAGTAAATTTTGAAATAGAAAATTATAAAATAAAGAAAATCAATTTTTGTCCTCCTAGAGCATGAAAATAATGGCCTCTAATAGAAACTTATATATTCCGCACACACAAACAGAAACTTCAAAGAGACAGGATCTAGCCATTTGGTATTTATCCCTCTTTGGCTCCTTGATACTGTGTTAGGGAACAATCTAGGAGGGAAAATAAGATGGAAGGAATGAAATTGGAGGAGGAAAATAAGTGAAACTGTTTTATGATGATCAAATTACAAGTTTATCTATTATCTTTATGCTTAGAGAGATTGCCAATCGGTTAAAATGGTAAATTTATTCATTTTTACCTCCATATTCCTTCCAAATTTTAGGAGAAAATTTGTTGGGATCTCCATGTTCAACTTTCACCCCAATTTTCTTTAGACATCTGGACATCTGGTCTTGTCACCAATAATGGAAGAAAGCAAAATATTCTCCCCCTTCTTTATCCTCTCATTTTCCAAAAATCTCCCAAACATAGAGTAAAGGTTTCAGATTCAACTCATGCAATGAGTTAACATGGGCAGGGATTTTTAGGAAATTTAACCAATTTCACAAATAAAGGGTAATATTTGTTTTTCATTTGCAAAATCCTCAAATAAAATTAATTGGCCACTTTTAAATCTTCAATCATATTAATAAAAGAAGCCATCCGGCCCTTTCTATTTATATGATATACTACATGTTTGCAAGGAAACAATACTCCAGCATAACAAAACAGTTCCAATCAAAAATTGATAATTACAGAAGAATAAAATTTAAAAAATTCCATGTAATAGTTTCATCATATGCGTGAATTGCAGAAGCAACTAGCTGGGCTTAGTAAACGCCGGAAAAGAATGTTTGACATCATACCTTTGGAAACAAGAAACCTGGTCCACTAGTTGAGTTGATCATAAGAACCTCAACAACCTTGTCAGAATCAGCATCACCATTTTCGACACAATCTCTATATCTAAATGGAATACACCTGCCAATACAACATACAACCTGAAGATTTAGCAAATCAAGAAAACATAGCAGTATGCTTTGAACAGTGTGTTTTGGCTATCTATCAAAGGTATCAAAAATATTCTCACAACAGATCCACAATTTACAATAAAAAGGTTGAGCTTTTTGCTAATTATTTCCAAGTGTAAAATGACATGAATTCAATAAAAACAATACATATATCAGTAAAACGGAAACAATAAGACACAAATGCAAGAAAGTAAATTTAATTTCTGCAGGTGCAATGAGTTTAAAATAATAGGATACATTGTTTCCTTATATCCATGTATACAGGAATCCAAAAACATTCAACAAAATTACTGCAGTGGAATGAAGAGTGCCATCTCAATCAACCGCCATGACATTGACACTTCTACAATATGCTCAACAACTTCTCACAAGTCACAACTAATCTTTGTAAAGCCCTCTAATCAAGTAACTCCACTTGAATTCATCCTGCGACCAATGCATCAATTCACCAATGATGCCCCCCTCAAACCCAGCACCCAGGGGAAAATAAATCAGAGAATACAAAGAGGTCCCACCAAACAATTCATCAAAAGAAATCACTGTAGGTAGAAAGAACCCACCAATTCCATAAAAGTCAAAAATGCACAAGATGAACAACACAATACAATAAAAACATCACCAATAAACTTTTCAAAACTTCTTACCAAGAACGCTGAAAAACAACCCAAAACCCAAACCGTTTAAGTGACAATGACGTTACCAAACATTTTAACAATCAAACCAATCACCATACCAAGTTCAAAGAAATAAAAATAAATAAATCACGATATCTATAGACATGTATATAATAAAAATTTAATCTTTTTGAAGAAAATATGAAATACCCAGCGACAAGGCGACAACCGCCCTCGTAGCGCTGCTGATGTCGACCTGTGCGGGCCACCAATTTAGACATACTATGAATCTAATCCTTTAATTTCCGTCAAAACCCAGTTTCTTTAATAACAATGAAATTGATGATTGCGCTTGTGCCCATTGGCTCTATTGAAAATCTGAAAAATAGATATGCACGTAGGGTATAATATCTCCTGCATTGCTGGTCTTTGCCTCAACGGTGAAGATTCACGCAATGTGACATAATCCAATGGCTGTGGCTTATTGAGAATTTGCGTGTGCTTTTAGGTTTAGTTGCAGAAGAGGAAAATTAGCCAAATAAGAAAAAAGCAGCAATTTTTGATTTTTAAGAGATTTTTAGAGAGAAAGTTGAGTTGGAGAGAGAGAGAGAGAGAGAGAGAGAGAGAGAGAAAGAGCCGTTAAAAAGGAAAAGCGCAGGAAACGGATCGGATCGGATCGGACGGTGAGGGTAGTCAAAGTCACGTGGGGTGGGTCTGGTGGGGTCAAAGCTGACATTGATTGTCTTTCCTTCTTTTTTCTATTTTGGATAAGGCTTCTATTCTGATTGTATATTATTTTGTTTTATTATTCTTACTTCTTAGTATTATTTAGAAAGTAGATTCGGAATAATATAATTTGAAAAATACAAAGTTAATTAAATTCATTAATTAGTAATTTTCAAAAATAAATTCATTTATTAGTAAAATAAACAAAACTGTGACCAGAATACAAACAAATTATGTTACATAATGATGGAATAGAATCCCAAAATTTTTACCATTAAACCCAGAAAATTCATGACCCATCCCATTGTACAAATTGGTCAATGGGTCATTTACACTAGGCCCGCGTGACAACAGGACATTGTCGTTTACCATTAACGACAACTCAAATTGCTCTGTTATGATACTATACTGTTTCAACTACTTGTCCTTTGTGAATTATGAACAGCAACACTCCTTTTTAAAAAACACACCTGGGCCTTTTTTTCCTCCCGACCGATTCAGTGGATCTGAATTTTGGAGTGTGAAACAAAGAAATGAAATGTAAGAAATTGCAGACTACTTTTCCAGTAATGGGTCGGACCCATTCTTAGACTTAAAGGCCTTGCAGAGTGAAGATTCTGAAGCCAGCCCATACCCATAATCAAGATTCTACAGCCTGTTTGGCAAGTGGGAAAAAAAAAGCAGGGAAGAAAAGGAGGGAAGAGACAAATATATGTTATAAATCATATTCTCCAATCATATTCAATGCAAGACAAATTTTTTCGTGAAAATATTATATATTATATATAATTATCGCGATTAAGCTAAATAAAATATTTTACAAAGCAACTGATTAAATGAAAGATATATATTTTTTATTAATAAATAGTTAATAATTGAAATTTCAATTAAAATTCTTTAATAAAATAATGATTTTGTTTTGCAAATGTATCCTAAAAAATGAAAAAGAACCCTGTAGCTAGAAATGTAAGAAACAACATAAAATGTAAGAAAATGTTAAATACAAGACATGTTTGACAAGTTTTATGCAAGCACAGATTCTGAAATTTAGACCAAAGCAAGATCCATGCCATTAATATATTTTAGAGCTTCTTTTTTTTTTTTTTTTTTTTTTTTGACAAAGTTTTTAGCAAGCACAGATTCTTGAAATTTAGAGACCAAAGCAAAGATCCCATGCCATTAAATCAATATTTTAAGAGCTTCTTTTTTTTTTTTTTTT